>JAOQMS010000009.1:22342672-22360818 GCA_027563885.1 Erythroxylum longipes | reverse complement strand
GATAGGAATCTCATTATCATGATCTCATCATGATTTCCTTTATGCTATGTTTTGTATCATGGACTTCATTAATTCGACTTAAGATCATATATATATATATATATATATATAGAGAGAGAGAGAGAGAGAGAGAGAGAGATAGAGAGATAAATGAATATCAAATTAATGAAAAATGCCTTTTCACTTTATTAATCAAAATAAAGTTTGTACAAGAGTGGTAAAGGTGATTACCTTTAGAGCACTACTCTAACAACTTGTGGCAAAGTATAAGAAAATTACAATTATAAAAATTAAATTATTTTATAAGTAATAAGTAATCTAGAAATAAAAAAGGAGAAACACAAATAAATACAATATCATTTAATATTAATGTTATAATTTAAAATGCTAATATAAAGTCTACGTTAATGACAAATTACAAATTAATTATAACATATTCAAATATTTAATAAGCTAAAAATACACTAAAAATCAGAAACTTTACCTTTAAATTACACTTAGAACTTAGAAGACAGAATCGTGAAAATTTTTTGCTGTCAATTTTTGAGTTGGAGTACCTTAGATGTATATGTTGATGAAAATAAAAAATTAGAGAGTAAAAATACACCTAAATACTTCAAAACTATTTATAAGCATGATAAGTTAACGTTAACTATGAAAGTTAAAACTTAATCAAATGCTATATTACTCCACCAACATTCTCTACATTTATTACTACATATATGTTGATGGCCATTTATACACAGACGTTGATGACCATTTAATGCTACATAAAGCTGCAATGTTTTCTTTCATTTCTAAGATCGAAATTCTCCAAAAAAAAATGTTACACATATATGAGCCCTTTTTTACGGTGTTTTATGGTGGGCCCTGGGCAGGTGCCCTGCCTGCCCTACCCAGAGCTGGCACTGACCATACGAAAACAATATAAAACAAGTTTACAAATCCTACCTTTGAAATTGTCTAGGTTAACAGAGTAATGAAATAATAACACTTATCCCGTATCTATTAGTTTATGCTCTACAGCCAACCGATTAATTATAGTTTGTTAACATAATTATTTAAAGACATACTTTGTCTTACACATATTCAAATATATATAATAAAATTTGTATGATAAATTTATATTGCAAATGAAATTATGATGATATCATAATTATGATATTCATATTGTATTTATCTACTATTTCTAAATTTTTCCTAATCATTATTTTATTAATACTGGACATTATAACGCTATAGCATACGTTATGTTTCTTCCTTATGAAGGAAATAATTGATCTCATAAAGTAAGTGGACGTTTGGTTCACTTGGGAGAATGATAATAAGATTTATAATGAATATAGTGAGGAATGGAAATGAATAAAATCTTTATAATTATGATGGTTAGTTAGGAAGAAGGAATGATTACCATTGTCATTGATAGTGGTTAGTTTGTTAAAAATCATGAGAAATAAAAATTTGTTAATTTTTTACATCAAAATTTAAATATATTCTAATTAATTATATTTAAGTTATGCACCCTAATTATGATGATTGAATGTTTAAAATCAAGTATATTGTGGTATTTCCTTTCCAATAGCTCTTGAAGAAAAGAATGCTCCAACATTTTCTTGCATCAACATATCATCAGCCACATAATATCCTCAAAATACAGTTAATCATCTAAAATACTGTACACTATCAATATAGCCATAATGTCCATCATTCCATTGCTACAGTAAAATCAAGTAACATAGTTGAACCCATAAATTGTATTCATTTTCTCAAAATGCGTATGAAACAAAGGTAAAGAGCATTTGATTCCTTGCATTCAATCATGTCCACAAGAGAATCTAGAGTTTAATATAATTTACATTCCCCCTAATGATGTAAAATATTACAACTATACACTATACCTCAATCAAAAGCCTTCAAATAATGCAAAATAACTAGATTAACACTACAAGCTTTGTTTGCATCACAACTACAAAATTCCCAACTAATACAAAATAACTTGGTTAGGCAACATTAATTGCATCCTAAGTTCATAATACTTACAAAAGTATTAATATGCTCTCTCGCATGATTCATGAACTAGAAGATGGATAAAGGAACCCAAACACAAGGTAGCTCAATTGGTAGCCGTTGGATATATCATGAACTTTATGGAGTTATCTAAGTAATCAATACAGGATTCCTCACCTTAAAGTGAGTAGAGAGAATATTTCATTATTTTCGATTGGTATTAGGTTTGGAGATCCTTGACTATGGTGGAATGATGCTTTGAAAATAATTTTCAAATGTTATTAATAGAACTAACTACCAATGGTGGAAAATTAATATGACCAGTTGAATAGAGTAGATTTTAATTTTATTCTTTATACTTAATCGAAACATTGTATTATGAAAAGGTTGAATTATACGAAAAATCATATATGAAAAGGTTAGTCAAAATCATTTTGACATTCTTAATATTTAAGTGATTATGATGTATTATTAGACATCTATCTTGATATATGGTTATAAAATATTTAATTAAAAAATTAAAGATAAATTAAGTGAGTTAAATTTATCTAATCTTAAATACAATTTAAGGTTATGATTTATATCCATTACCAACATAGTTAGAAAAATAACAAGTCACGGATAAGTAACATTTGAAGAGAGAAATGTAATTTAATCAAGTTGGACTTAATTGTAAAGTTTGAGAAATTTTAGGATCAAATATAAAATATTTGATAAAGAATGACCAATAACAGATATTAGATCTTATTTTAACCAATTAATATTTACCTAGAATTAATTTTATTTATAACTAAATTTTAATTGAAATTATGATTATATTTAATTAAATTACTAAAAGGTCTAAATTATATTATAAATAGGTGTAGGTTATAAAAGAGCTAGCACTCCTTGCTTATCCCTCTCTACAGTACTGTAGAGTTTTTTCAACTTATTCGTGTGGATATTATCAAAGGCTAGACATATTTGCATTTATAATGATTTTGATGGACCAGTTTCATAAATGATTTGAGGAAAATAGTAAGAAAAGAATCAAACAACATAATAAGGTAAATTTTATGTTTATGTTTTATTGCGTTTATGCATCAATCGTGTCATGGAATTCAAAGTAATATTGACTTTCAAAAATTCAAATAAATTGGTTTCGTATTTCTATTATTGTTTCTAGGATCATATCCTTCCTTATTTTTCAATAATTGCGTCAACGCCATCTTTAATTCTGCGACTCTATTAGAATTATTTGATTGTTATTGATTAACATTATGGAATTATTATTACCATATTATTCCACCCTAAGTTTAAAATCATATTAGACAACAATAATAATAACAGTAATGTCCTAGTAGGAATCTCGCTAAGATATTAAGTCTAGGGAAGTCTAGAAATATACAGTCTTATCCTTAATTAGTAGAAAGATTGTTTCCAATAGATCCACATGAAAAGAAGTTTTTGAAAACGATAGGAAGAAAACAATAGACAAATGCATAAACAAATAGCCACATAAATGAAAAAATAACAAAAATAAATAACAAAAAATAAAGATAAAAGTAGTAAATAAGTAAAAATGCAAGAAAAACAAAAATAAATAAAACAACTAAAGGAGCATGTGCTACAAACAAAAGTATTTAGGCTAATTGAAAGACACAAAAATTGAAGGAAAAGGTTTAAAAGGCTTATGAAAAAGGAAGGACCTCTCTATGTAGGGTTCTCTACTCATATCCTATTTTGCCAAAGTTTCCTATTAAGGGTTAAGTCCTTAGTAAGCTCCAGTGGGGACCTATCATTCCTGGTTACCTCCTCTTAATTCTTCTTAGGTCTTTCTATTCTTCTTTTATAGTCCCTAAATACAATCTTCTCACATTTTCTAACTAGGGGTGTCAAAATGTCTCCTCTTAACATGTATCCTTGTCTCCCTTAATTTATTATCAATTTTAGACCCCCCAACTTATCTCTTATAACTAAATTCTTGACCTTATAACTTCTTAAATGATTGCACATCTAACAAATTATGCTCATCTCCATCACTATTAACTTATGACTATGGGCATGTTTGACGAGCCAACACTCTACCCCATAGAGTATGGCCGACCTAACTGATAAATAGTAGAATTTACCTTTTAGCTTGAGTGGTATCCTTTTGTTATATTAAACTCTTGAGACACTCATTCATTTAAGTTATCCTAATTTGATACGATAAACTATGTCTTATTAATCTAATTAGATTTGAATAATAATATAAAAAGTTCATTTTAAATTTGTAAACCCTAACTTAAACCATATGCAACATGAAAACTTCACATTTTAGAAACCTAGAACCTAGAAATTGAAAATTCACAATTACTAAGGTATATCAAACCAAATTTGTCAAACATCAACATATTGTAACACGTAGCATAGACCTTATTACGTATCCCGGATCATTCATGAAAGAGTTAAAAATGAAGGAAATGTGGAATACCTGATTTTTGTTCCATCTTGACTTCCGAAGTGATTTTCGTAGCCAAAACGAGCTCCAATCTCTCGAGACCTTCATGAAAAATGTTCACCAATATGTGGTTAACACCTTTCTACAATTTTCTCAATACGTAAGCGCTCTTAACGGGTTAGAAGATCTATATGCTTACGAATGATATGAGCAACTGCAGGAGACCTTAACCTTTATATATAGCTTCTATATCGTGCTTCCCTATTACAAACCTAATATGGGTCTGGTCTATATTAATCGAGATCCATTTTCCTCCTAGACTTCGACCCATTGATTTAGATCATTTATTGGGACACTTTATTACCCTTATCTGGATCAAATTATGTAACTTAACTGATAAGTTATTGAAAAGTCAAAAAATACAATTAATAGGTGTCCAACATAATGAGAAAGTACAAAATTGTCCAACATTCTCTCCCTTGGACAATCATTAATTGCAGTTTTTTACTCAAGTTTAAAAATAGTTTGAAAACTTGGTTAAGTCATGCTACTGTATTGGTACCAAATTTAAAAATTAGAAACATTTGATCCAAAGGTTATGAAAGTCCAACATTCCGTCCTGCAAGGGTTTCGATACTAAAAAATATCAAACACATTTGTCATGTGTGACACAGGTCCAATATAATTACGAATATCTAATACCTTACTAACGTGATGGGAAAATGGAGTGTGGAAAACTAGGATGATCCCTGCATGATCTAATACGCATCATCTTCGTGTATAGGTCTCGATTTATCCAAATTTATGCTAAACTGCATATGCTAAATTGTAGCAGAAAAATCCTGTTTTCTCTTACCAAATGCTAACTAGCATTAGATAAAACCTTGTTTTCTGTCATCGGATGCTAAACAGCATTAGAGAAAACCTTTATGTTTTCCAACTGAATGTTAAACTGTATTAGAGAACTTTTATGGGATTATACCTTATATCCCCCTATTTAATATCAAATTTATGGATATCCGTACTAAACTGTAAGTGTCTAAATGACATAGGCTCAAGGTCAATTTTTATATATGCCCAATGACCTTTAAAATGCTTAAGATCAACACAAATCTGAAGACTTTCATATGTATTATGACTATACATAAGAACAACTATTACTGAGGATAAAAAGATGATCATCTATATTAATAAATAACTATAATATCATAAGACATTAAAATGTAAAAACATTTAAGGAGAAAATACAATGACCCCTAACTACTGCTATCTAGGGACCTTAACACGCCTATACCAGATACAAGTTTAACAAACACTAGTGGGCGAAGTCCTTTAGTTAATAGATCAGCTAACATCTCCTCAGTCCTGATATGCTCCACTTCAACGTCACCTTTCTGAATCAACTTCTTTATGGTCAAGTATTTGACCTCTAAATGCTTAAACTCAGTGATATTCTTGTTGTTATTACTGAAAAATACTACAACAAGATTATCACAATATAACCGAATGGGTCTAGCTATCGAATCTACTACAAACAACTTAGAAACCAATTTTCTGAGCCAAACTGCCTGTGTAGCAGCTCTATAACATGCAACAAACTCTACATGTATGGTTGAGGAAGTTACCACTGTCTGCTTCACACTCTTCCACGATACTGCACCATCTTCCAACATAAAAATGTACCCTAAAGTGGATTTACAATCATCCAGACACATAGTAAAATCGGAGTTGGTATACCCTGTGAGGTTTAAATCTTTGAATTTTCTATATGTCAACGTATAATCCTTGGTATTCTTTAGGTATCTCAACACTCGTTTAACTGCATTCCAATAGTCTACACCTGGGTTAGCCAGATATCGATCCAGAAGTCCAACAACAAATGCAATGTCTGGTCTAGTGTACACCTGGGCATACTGAAGGGATTTCGTGATGCGGATCAAGTAAAATTTTAAATTTTTAATCCGATAACAACAAGTATCGTTTCTATTATTGCTAATTCTCCTTGTATTTTTTTACATCACAATCAAGTTTATATTCCTACAAAAGGGATTGTTAAACCATACCTTTGGTCTCTAACGAAGCTATATTCCTCTTCGGTTCACCTTGAATCTGAAACAAGAAGGATTCTAAATTCGTGCTAGCATTCTCTTCATCCACGCCTAGCTTCGTCATCCTGTTTCTTAATCGATTACTCAATCGATAATTGTTTTTAACAAGTTATGAGAGAACAATGGCTAACCAAAAACCAAAACTCTATATCCAAGTCTGACCAAAATTTAATGTTCGTATAGCCTCAAAATATTCTTTAAATTCCCATAGCATTTATGGCAATTAAGTCAAGAACGGTTTTGAAACAACATACTTAATTCCTGACCTTTCGGTACTAGAACAGTGATAACTTCTTCTAGCGAATACTTAATTCCTGACCTTTTGGTACTAGAATAGTGATAACTTCTTTTAGCGAACTCCAAACGACCTGACACCTTCACCATTAGATTCTACACTTCAAGGACTATAAAATTGATAGGTCATTTGTCCAGAATGGTTATCATTTGCCCTTTCAAATTCCTGTTCAAAATCACCTTAAATACTGTCACGAAGTTGATGGCTATAATAATACATCTATTCTCTCTCTTCATTTGTTAAAATAAAATTTTGGGGCTTGACTATAAATAAATTTATATTTCATGAAATTTGTATTATCCTCATAATATACATTTCAAATAAATTTATTTCCCGTCTAGGCTGTCACGTCATGTGACAATATTTTAACATGTACCTTTATTTCATCAACATGAAATCTTGTACACTGAAAATATATTTTCTTGTTTCCTGTTCAGTTGGTATGACCTATATCGAGGATCTGTGTTGTGTTGGCAATGAAATACAACATTTTATTTCATAAATTGTAAGCGGTATTCTAGCTATACATTACAGCTACCCAAACAACATAGATGTTTAGTAAACCTTTTATGTAACACGATCCTTCTAGTAATGTTATCATTAACATTACTTGTGTCCATTCCTTGTCTTATGATATTATGATTAATATAAAAAGTAGGACTGTGTCATCTTTGTATTATAATTGTTTCTTGGTCTCCATTAAGTAAATTATAAATTACAATTGTACCTCAATTATATTGGATCCATTTATAATTCTACTTTACCAAGGGGCCCAAAAAATATCATTACTCATTATTAATGAGTGGCAATGATGCTATTTACTTGTACCTTTTTCTCGCACAAGTTATATATAAAGAACTATTATTTTTATCACCACTTGTTATAAGCAGCTTTTAATAATAATTACGTTATACGTTCCTCATGTGAAAAAAATATATATATATGGAATCAAAGAAACGATAAAAACATTAATGACACAAACACAATCCTTATAATGTTTTATCTATTAGGTCTGTTCAATAAATGAAACCTTTCATATATTCGCGTTATTAAATGATAATCCTTTATCAACGTTTACAGAACTACAACTTACTTTTAATCAACACGACAGTCTTATATGGCATATTAGTGTCCCTGCTAATATCTAAGACCTGTGAACATTTTGCAGTTGAATATTCATATTATTTAAAGTTCTGCGGCTCAAGACCAAGTGCATCTTCTTGAACACTTCTAAATAAATATAGAACTTATGGAACAAAATATAAATAACATTTAATTCATAAATATAACATATAAAAGCAATCATCTTAGATAACTTTTAGAACACAAATCTAATACATACATCAGGCTACTAACTGCCCTAGAGTATGGGACATTTCTCATAGCCTCTCTCTCAACTTCATTCTTTGGACACTGTGCCAAAGATAATCTTTTGACATGAGAGATAGGTGCTACAATAGGTTTACATTCAGCCATATTAAACCTTTGTAGCATTCGCTCAATGTAGGCTCTTTGTGAAAGGCTCAATGAGTGTTGAGATCTATCCCAGTGAATCTGTATATCAAGGATAAAATATGCTTCACCTAAATCCTTTATGTCAAAATGTTTGGCCAAAAGTTTCTTTACCTCTTGCAACATGGTCAAATCATTTGACGCGAGCCACATACAATAATAGGAAGATAACTTTATTCCTCCTGACCTTATAGTATAAGCATCTTTCAACTTTGTTTTCCACAAAGTCGAATGAGGTCAAAACCTCATCAAACTTTAGGTACCATTGTTTGGAAGCTTGTTTCAAACTGTATATTGATCTAGTCAACTTGCAAACTTTGTCAGTTGCATCATGATCCTGAAATCCTTCAGGTTGCTCTATATAGACCTCCTCATAAAGGTCACCATTCAAGAAAGTGATTTTAACGTCCATCTGATGTAGCCCTATAGTACCCCACACCCATATGGCATATTCTCGAACACACCGAAAATATTCGAGAATACACTTTACAAGGGTGGTGTACTAGGATAGTTAGTCAATCCTAACCATTAAAAAATTTTCACGCAGCACACATATTTTTAGAAAAAACTCATAATTGTTTAGGCCCATTTTATTTAAAACATCACCAATTACAATTGTCAGTACAAACTCACATTTGATCAAACATTAAACACATTGTCAAATTTTCAATAATCTTTTGGGCCATTACAAATACAAAATATGTTTGATCATAACTGTTATTACAAACATAATTCATTTATACAATAAATGAAGCTTGCAAAATACAATATTTAATACTAAATTTACAGAAAATATATGCAGACGCTAACTGATCCCGACCTCTATCTCTTACTCAAATGCAATGGATAGACTCCAGTTGGTCTAACTGGGTGTCTCCTCTAAGCCTGAAAAATATGTTGCAAATTTTAGGGTGAGTTTTGCGAACGCAGAGAGGGGACCATCCTCGATGGTTCACCCATAACACATATCACATCAGCACATACAATCACATAATTCACATCATTTCATTTTTCATGTATCATCATAAAACACTTTGTACATAAGTTTTCACATTTTTCACTCAACTCAATTCACATTACATTGCAATCATTCAAATCATACAATTCATGTGCATATGCAATGTTCGTGAGACTCACATTCGTTTGTGACCAAATGCCCTTTTCACTGTCCTGTATCCATTGCGGATATAGAGCTCATTAATACTGTCCCTTATCTATTGGGGATACAGGACTCATTTTACATAGTGAGCCATACACTCTTACCATATTCTGAGCTTTAAGCTCTTTTTCACTGGCGATTCCGGTCACAACTACCTTTATGTTTCATGTATTTATATAATGAAATGCACTACACGAGTTCAATCATTATGTTCAATCAATCACATTCACATTCTTTTTCTCATTCACATTTGTCATCTAACCTTGGTCCGGCATTCAACATTTAAATTGAGAACAGTTATTCTATCAAATTCACATTCAAGGAGTACTTCAATGATTTTTACATGCATCAAACGCCTCGGACATTTATTGTCCGGAATCAACAGATTCACACCACATAATTCAATACAGAATTTTAAAACAAAACAAACAATGAAAGTGAGATCATCTTGGTCGACTCACATTATGCTCCATATTAGCATTAGCTCCCATGATCCAGAAACGTCCAGATACTGATATTCTATCCTGTATATCAACATCATACAATACGCATATTGCACACACATTATTAATTACATAATCACATAAACATTCTATTATACACATATGCATATGTGTAATGTAAATTGACTATTCCAGTTATGTTTCCTTAATCACGTCTCTTGATCATTCAAACCTTATCATTTGTACGTGTCTAACTTATTCTTAGGTTTACACCTCAAGAACACTTGGTTATTCTAATATCATACATCAATTACTCGTCATTTCTTTTCTAGCATTATATGCTCTTATAATACCCAATTCTCATTCACCTTTACTTAGTACATATTACTCTACTCCTTTGAGTCACAACTACAATCATATGAACATCTTCACTTCCATTATACTCATGCCTTTGGTACTTTGATATCAATAATTTATTCACTAAGTTATAACCTCAATTATCATTTCATACATATCACATATTTAGTCACTTAATCCAAGCATCATTCTGGGTTCAATTCAAGCTTCATTCAAGCCTAATTAAGTCCAAACGCATCATAGTTAAGTACCTTATCTATAATTGGTTCAACCATTGCACAATCAAAACATTTCCATGTAAAAGCACTACCCACGACCACGATCGTGACAGAAACTAATCTCCCATTTTTCTTGCAATTTTCTAGTTTTTCCAGGACAGATTTTCAAGTCAGTTTTGTACGACCATTTTGACCTAGAAAATTAGGTAACACCTTATTTTAAATAAATGTTCCTCTATGTCTTTAGTTTCTAATGAATTAAAGTTCATACAATTCGGTTCATTATTCCTAGAGTTATACCTAAAATACTAAAGACTGTTCTCAAACTACAACAACACTTAGTACTCAACTTTAACCTAAATTTCAAAACCCTTAGGGATATAATTAAAAATCAATTTCTTCACGAAAATTATATCCATTTGTTCTAGTTTAATCTAAATTAAAAATTATCCCATTTGGATATCTACAGATCAATATATGGCCAAAATACATATGCATGTTCAGTGAAAACACTCCATCTAACATATTCCAGCACACATTTAACTTTATTTCCAACTTTACTTTGTCTAAAAACTATCATCCTAATTGTTCTCATTTCAAGACAATACACTGTTCTTTTCTTTGGCTTTAAACTCATTCTAGTTCATCTTCATAACAGCTACCAATAATCCACGTGATCACACATCAAAACAGAACATGAACATATATCATCCCTTTCTAAATTTCAGTATTCATTCTACAACATTTAAAATAGTCATCTAGCTAAAAATCATCTCCCTAACAATTTATGAATTATCACTCACAATACACAAAAACAAGACATCTATAAGCTTATTTTTCTTATCCACATTTCAAAATGTTTTCATTCCCATTTCATGATCTTTCAACATCTAACTATCATCATGCAAGTTTCACTCAACAATTTAAGAAGAATAACATGCTACTTACTTGTTTAAGCTTCAAGATCTTCAAACCACACTCAAACCTAGCTTTCCATCTTCATAAGTTCATCACCACTTAAAGAGGAATGAGCTAGGTTTTCGGTAACAAAGAGGAAGAAGACAACAAGAAGGTTGAAGAAACAGAGGAAAGGGGTTGAGGAAAATCAAAGATCATGAGGGTTGTAAGAAGAGAGTGTGGTGGATCTGTGTAACTGCATAGGTTCTTGTACCTCAAAAACCTCTCCCTAAATAGGTATATGTCCCTGTGTCTGCATAGGCATGGTACTTGGACCTTCATCTACCGGATCTAACTGTATGAGAGGTAGATGGGAAATAACTATAGTATCCATCCTGCTATCTCTTGGAGGATATGAGGATCCTCCCTCATCATAAACATCGTACTCTAGAAACTTAGCCATCTGCAATTCTAATATTCTAGCCCCTCCTTCTCTACAGTGAAATATGTAACCCTTAGAGTGGTGAGGATAAGCTACTAAATAGCAATGAGTGGAACGAGGTTACAATTTGCTCTCATAAGAATTATATAACCTTACCTCAGCAGGGCAGCCCCACCCATGAATGTGTGTAAGGCTTAGCTTCCTTCCAACCCAAAGTTCAAAAGGTGTCTTTGGTACTGACTTACTTGGGACTCTATTCAAGATATACAATGTCACCTTGATGGCTTTGTCCCAAAGGAATTCGGTTAGTTTTGCTCTGCATTGACCTTATCATGACCTTTAGGGTGCGATTGCACCTTTCAATCACACCATTTTGCTTAGGACTACCTGGCATAGTGAACTAAGTCACTATTCCAACTGATTCCAAATACCTAACAAACAAACCCTTTTATTATCCTGCAACCCTATGTTTGCCATAGTATTCCCCTCCCCTGACAGATCGACTATCTTTATTGGTTTTTCCAATTGGTTCTCAACCTTAGTTTTAAACATCTTGAACTTATCAAGAACTTCATACTTTTCCTTAAGCAAGAACACATAGCCATAACGAGAATAATCATCTAAAAACGTCAGAAAATATCTAGCATTGCATAACATGACTGTATAAGGACCACTAACATCTATATGTATGAGGTCCAATAAACTAGAAGCATGAGTTGACCCCTTTTTCTTTATCTTGGTCAACTTACCCCTACAACAATCGATACATGTTTCCTGATCACTGAAGTCCAGAGTTGGGAGACTGTTATCCCTTATCAATCTCTCAACCCTCTCCCTAGAAATGTGGCCAAGACATTTATGCCACAATACGTACGATGTTTCCTTTACGAAGGCTCTCTTTCCAATAACAGGTTTGGCAACATAAGAAAAGGCATACATTTCGTTAGGAATAAGACACATTCTATATAATTTGTAGGATAAGAAGGCAGTTTCTATATGTCTTATATTGATAAAAATATTTGCAACAGAAGTATCAAATACAAAACTATAGCCCTTTTATCCAAAACTGATACAGAGATTAAGTTCCATCTAAAAGATAGTATATAAACAAATACAAACCCTATATTGAGGTTCAAGCCTACATATCCTACAAACAAAACATCCACTTCTTCATTGTTGCCGACCATCAACTTCTCATCTCCTTTAGTCAACCTTCTCCTGGATGTGAACCCCTGCATTGTAGAAGCAACATGATTAGAAGTTCCACTATTTAACCACCAAGAACTTAATATGGTTATAGCTACATTGGACTCATAAATCATATAGGCCAAGGAGTTACTTAAGAGTTCCTACTTAACCTTCTACAGTTTGTACTTCGGGCAATCGACCTTTTTATAACCCTTCTTATAGAAGAAGCACCTCATACCCATTATATCATATGGGCCCTTAGCAATGCTGAATTGTCCAGTCTGAATCTTTGGAGAGGGTTTTGTTTTCCCACCCTTACCCTTAGGATATTGGGGCTTAGCCTTCCCCTTACCTTTGGTAGCTGCAAACAGGGCTGTAAGGAGAACTCTTAATCTTCTTCTCAGTTGCAGCACACCGGGAAATCAAGGCATTGATGTCCCAAGCCTCATCCTAAGATATGTAGGAGGTAGCCAACATCTCAAACTGTTGAGGGAGAGTATTTAGTGCCTGATGCGCTATGAGCGTTTCAAGAATAGGTACATCTAGTGCCTTCAGCTTACTCTGAAGGTGAACCATCTTGATATTGTACTCTCTAACACCTCCTTCTTTTGCATACCTCATGGAGAATAGCTCTTTAATCAAGGTGCTCTGCTCTGCATCAGAAGACACCTTATACCTCTTGGAAATGTTATCCATAAACTCCTTCGCTGTGACCGTATCCAGTAATCCACTGAGCAGATGATCTAGGATTGATCTCTTAATGGTCAAATAGCACATCCTATTTGACCGTTCCTAGATTGCCATTATTGCTTTATCAGCTTCTAAGCAGATATCAGTAAGTGGAGAAGGCCTCTAGATATGCATCGCCATGTTGACATCAGCCATCTCCAGGGCAAACTCAACATCCTTCTTCCACTTCTTGAAATTAAAACCATTTAAGGTCTCAATCATAACAGCATTATTGTTTACAGAAAAGGTGACTGCAAAATAGAAAAGGCAATATAAAGATCAGTATAAATGCAGGATAACAACGATATTTAAGGCATTAAAGCAGTATCTATACCGAGAATCTGATCACACATATTATGAAACGCCTTTAGGCTGAATATATAATATATGCAATTAAACGCCCACATAAAAGCGATCTGAGTACAAACCATCAACTCTCATGACACTACCACCTTTGGGTGAATAGATTATTTAAGCAATGACTTTCCTCCATCTGATGCCTTTATGAACATCTCAAAACCCTATGTAAGGCCAACACCTTTAGGCAAAATAACCAAACATAAGGTTAGAGACATCCCCCAACATGTGAGCAGAACAATCTAAAACACTGACCTGAAAGGCCACATTGGTGACCACATCCTCATCAATACCCTAGAAAGTCCATAAACACAAGGGATACATCTTTATGTCATCCTCACATTTTATATGGGCATAATGTATGGGAAAAATCAGCTATAAATGCAAAAACCAAATGCACAATCAAATAATCACATACTAGTATTGAAAATATAGTCTTTAAACTTTATTTGAGACTTTTATTTAAAAAATTTTTCAATGAGAGTGACTATCGTACTTTCCCGAATATTGAACCTACCAGATGAGACATAAAAATTTAAGTCTCTCCCTTATGTAGTTCGGAGCACGAAAATGCACTCAAAATCAGCTTTAAAAAGCTTTAAAACCTTTTTCTAGAATCCAATTACCAACGTAGTAAATCTAGAAAAATTGAAAAATCACTTTAAAATTTTCTCCGACCCGAAAACTGAGCCAAAAGGACCCAGGGCGACTTTATGGGAATTCTGAATTTTCTTTTAAAATTTCTAGTGCTAATGTCAACATGATGTCAGTAGCACTATGGCGCTGATGTCCGTACAACACTGTTGGAGCGTGCTTAGCACACACCCCCCACGTGCACATGTCCTTTCACGAAGAACGCACCACCACGTGTCCGAATCGCTATCGTCCGCGTGCGACGTATGCACTAGCCGTCCTGCGCTAGTAGGAGAATGGGCCAACGCATGCGCTACATGTGTCCGTCACCTCATGGAGCCACGTAGGAGGAGGCATTGCATGCGCCAACCAAACCGCCTTATGGCTGTTACTGTAGCCCTCCGACAGGGGGGGCAATTTTCGGTGATCTTGAGATCAGTTTTTGCACTTTTTATCCCGTTTTAGACCCGTTTTTTATAGCTAGCCTTATGTATACCACTTTCATATAATCATATACGGAAAAAAAATGAAAACTAATAAAAACTAATAAAGACCACAACAGATGAAAATTGAAAATCCTTTGTTTCCGGCAACCCGATCACGTAACCGCTCTAATATCATGTGTAACACATAGCATAGACCTTGTTACGTGTCTTGGATCGTTCATGAAAGGGTTAAAAATGAAGTAAATGCAGAATACCTGATTTCGGTTCCATCTTGACTTCTGAAACAGTTTTTGTGGCCAAAACGAGCTTTAATCTCCCGAGACCTTGATGGAAAATGTTCACCAACACATGGTTAACATCTTTCTACAATTTTCTCAATACGTAAGTGCTTTTAAAGGGTCAAAGGATCCTTATGCTTATGAATGATATGAGCAACTGCTGGAGATCTTAACCTTTATATATAGCTTTCATATCGGGCTTCCCCATTACAAGCCTGATATGGGTCCGATCCACACTAATCAAGATCCATTTTCCTCCTGGACTTCGATCCATTGGTTTAGATCATTTATTGGGCCACTTTATTACCCTTATCTGGATCAAATTACGTAACTTAATCGATAAGTTATTGAAAAATTGAAAAATACAATTAATAGTTGTCCAACATAATGAGAAATTATAAAATTGTCCAACACATATAGCTACTTCTAAGAGAAGATTCATATAAAGGTCAATATCTGAAGGTGAAAACATTAACAAAGGGAACTTTGTGGTGGTTGCATGATTGGAGCAAGATAGAGGGATGATGTTTATGTATAAGCCTAACAAAGTAAAGGCTTTGAAGCAATTAAGAACACATGATCTAGCTATTGATGGTTGGTTGAAGAATATGAATTGCATGTTTTTGTGTTAGATATGCGAGTTACTAGGACGTTCTGTGTTTTTTGTTGCTTGAAATGTTGCTGGAGATGTTGTTATGGTAGCCAGAAGCTAGTTATCATTTGCTACAACTAGCAACGACATCTAGAAGCTCAACTGGAGAGTGATTTTGGTGCATAGAAAGGCGGTGGGAACTAAATGTCTGCTGATACCTGGTCATTAGCCGTATAGATTTTAGTTAGGATTGCCAGGTGAGATGGTCATATAGGCGACATTTTGGAGGCACAGCTGACAACTTAAAATGGACGATGGTTAGAGTTGATGGTTGTATGTTGTCATTGAAGGAAAATCCATGGTTATTACTCCTCTTACTAGCCATTGTAGTGGTTGTTATCAGCAACAACCTCTGGAGAAGGTGAGAAATGGCTGATCGTGGTACTCTCATAGGTGGTGATTGTGCACTACAACAAAGTAGACATTTAGCTTTTTTTTGCGACGTTTGAAAAATTGTCGGCAAAAGTTATCATATTGCGACGATCATTTGTCATGAAATGTTGCAAATCGTCATTAAAACAAAGCCTTTAGCGACTAACTAAAACAGCATCACAAAAGGAACAACATTTCATGACGAATGACAAAAATCATCGCGAAATAGTGAACATTTAGTGACGATTAACAAAAATCGTCACAAATGATCCATAATGGGTGACGATTTCATAAATTCATCACTAAACGAACTTTTGGTGACGCTTTTCAGAAATCGTCACCATAATTTGTTAAACATTTGGTGACCAATGTCTGAAATCATCACTAAAGGGTTCACAATTGGCAACAATTATAGATAATCGTCAGTAAAAAGATGTTTGGTTTTTTGCTGCATTTTTGACATTGTCATTAAAAGTGACCATTTGGTGACGATATATGGAAACATGACCAAAAGAGCAACATTTGGTGATGAATTTTGAAAATCGTCACCAAATGTTACACATTCAGTGACGATTTCTGAAAATCGTCACTAAATGGTCCACATTCGATGACGATTTCTAGAAATCGTCACCAAAGGTTCTATAGTAATTTGCAACACATTTGGTGACCGTTTACCTAAATCGTCACCAGAGGGTTGACATTTTCCAAAATTGTTAAACTAACATTTTTATAATCTATCATAGTTAAGATATGTTTTATTGGAGATTTGTTTTGAATGTTTACAATGTATTGTTGAAAAAACACACACAACATAATTTTAAGTGTTAAACAATAGTATTAATTAATCATTAATATTTACTAACATTGCAAAATTAGTTATAAAAAATTTAAATAATTGTATCAATATAATAATATGATATATGGAGTAGTACAAACTTTGAATTAGAAGTTTAACAATTCATACAGTCATAGAACAAGATTAATAACAGTTCACACTCAATAGCACACAGCTTGACCCCTAACTAGTAGAGAGGTTGTTTGACAAATTCTTACAGATATAATAATAAATCAACTTTAAAGCTGAGTCCAGTTGATTGCATCGATAAATGACAATGATATTTTTTTTTAAGATTTCAAGTGACATGAGAGTCAGTAAAGGTAAATGAGTCCCCGATGTTTAGATTCCCAAAAAGAGTCCTTGCACGCTTGAAGGCATCAATTGAAACAGTAATAGCTTTTCCCTCAAGTGTAGGGTTTTTCACACCTTCTTGCAATAGCGTTTCTGCTATAGCTAAACTTGTAAAGGATACAGTGAATAAGTCGCTAGATTTAGTATAGAAGACAAGTTCTCTAGATGAACTTCCAGTATGAAACGATTTACCTAAACACAATCGGTATAGAACTTAGATATTGTCAGATTAGTAAACTGTTAAACGAACTGAAATTGCAGTGACGTGCATACATAAATGACCAGACGAAGTCTGTGAAATTAATGAATTTTCCAAAACAATTTGTCAGCCCCATGAACAATTTTTCCATCAACTTAAGCATAAAAGCTTATGGAATAAATGCATGAGAAGAAATTGAGGGTATTTTCGGTATATGGCTTAAATGACAAGGGTAAAGTGGAC
>JAOQMS010000009.1:22318830-22342572 GCA_027563885.1 Erythroxylum longipes | reverse complement strand
TATCCACTTGACCAAAGATTCAAATCATATGTCTTTCATATTCTAATCATAGCAAAATTCTAACTCCTATCATACATTTACTTTCATAAACATGTATTATTTCAACTAGGGTTTTTTTTTTGGGGCCTTACACTTCAGGTTTGTTATTGTTAACCAAGCATATTTACATTAATGTTGAAATTACTCATTACATGTTTACTGTGGTTATCTTATTATGATTTTTTTGTTTTCAGGTTCCAATACTAGCATTAGAAAACGAGGTAGAGATATCATAAAAGGAGTTGAGTTGCAACGGATGAATGTTGTAATAAACAACAAGTTGTCTGTGAGCATTGACCCCACATAACGCTGCCCTCTGGATAAGATCCAATCTACAAAATTGTCCAGTGAGTTGGACGTCGTAGTGAGGAATGAATTGCCTTGCCTTCAGTATGTCAGGCAGTTGAAGGAAGACAACTTACTCCAAAATGCTTTGGACAAAGTTTCGTTAATATTTCAATTCATTTGATTATATGTATTGCACTTTTACTTAACAAAAATAGCAAATTAACTTATACATGTTCTTAACAGATAAAGCTTAATATCGTTGATATCGACAAGCCTGAGGTTTCAAGCTGTGTTAGTTCACTGTTGAAACAAAGGGTGAAGGATCATCGATATAGACTTCATAAATATTATCAGTCTTTCCCTTCTAATGAAGACGTAAGGAGACATGTTCCGGAACGGGTGACTCCAGGAAATTAGAGTAAAATGTGTGATTATTAGGCCTCAGTGAAGGTTCAGATTTGTTTTTTTCTCTTCATATTTCCTTCTATTAATTTTGTTTATACATTTCATGACTACTTCTCTTAATTTAGGAAAAGTGTGAGAAAGCCAAGGTGAATAGAGAAAAAATGAAGACTCCTCATAACACTGGCTCCAAATCATTTGTTGTCGTCCAACAACAATTTGTAAGTGTATCGTTTTCAACTTACTATTCTATTTCTCAATACAATAAATTTTATTATCTTCTAATTTTTAAATTCATAAAATAGAGTCAAACACAACTCCAAGGACAAGAGTGTGATAGGATCACACTCTACAAGCTAACACACTACAAGGAAGGTCAAGGCTGGACGTCTGAAGAGACACAAAGTAATTATGTAAGCACAAACAAATTAATATTACAATTTATTTTTCTACGTACTACTAATAGTGCAATTTATTTTTCTATGTACTACTAAGTAATAATTTTTTAGTTAACTTGAATTTGTACTTTAAATTGTAGGACAAGATGCAGGAGTTGTTGCAGACATCATTGTTTAAGGGGAATCAGTCCAATGTTGATGAAATTTGCAACAATGTCTTTGATACAAGATTGGGCAATATCAAAAGTCTTTGGTATGGCCCTACGCCTATTTATGGTAGAGCTAGACACTGAAGACTAAATTACAATGTACAAAAGAGAAGTTAGATCGTAATGTAAAAGAAGTGAACAAGCTTAAATAGATGGTCAAACAATTATTAGGCTCAAACTATGTCAGTAGTAGTGACGACGATGAGGAGTCTTATTTTGCATATGACCTGTAATTATTTTTTATATAAAATGCATTCTAATTTTAATGTTTATTTTATTTTAATTTATTATTATTTTAAAAATATGTCACCAATATTAGTTATAAAATATAACTAATTTATATTTCAAATTGTCTTTAAAATTGTAATAAATTAAAATAAACTTGTTTTTTAACAATTATAATAAAATTTAAATTTAAAATAAAATTTTTGTCATTAAAAAATTTTAGCTAGTAAAACAAAATCATCACAAAATGTTATTACCTACGTTTATAAGAACATCTCTAAAATTATTTACCTATAACAAGAAATTAGTAGCTAAAATTATTATGCTATAAAAATAGGATCGCCACTAAAAAGTATTAGCTACTAAAGAAATCGTCACAAAATGTTGTTACTTACGTTTACAAGAATGTCTCTAAAAACATTTACCCATAACAAACAATTAGTAGCTAAAACTATTCCGCTACAAAAAAAGCGTCACTAAAAATAATTACCTACAACTACAGTTTAGTAAGTAAAAATTTTTATCTACGAAAAATATAAATCGCAAAATCCTATATATGACGTTCTTTGTTCTCGTTGGTTATATGTTTTATAGACAAAATTAATGTGTATCCAAAACCTTTTTGCGACGATTTTAAAAAATTATCGCAGATTTTGTTTTACTACCGGGATTCAGTAACCATTAGGGCAACCATTATATTTCGTTGCAAATTAATATTTGCGACGATGTTTTAATATTTAACGACGATTTGTTTCGTTGCCAATAAGCTTATCTATTGTAGTGGTGGTAAATTAAATAAAAAGGGTGGCAACTAAGGTTTCATATTTTGTTAGGGTTTGAAAAATAGGAAGAAGAGTGATATTTGGTAGTAAGATTGCATTATCCTACGTATAGCAATATTGGGCTATTTCATGCTTGGAATAGGGTATGCCAAAGCGTGAACTAAATATTTGTAGATTAAGTTTGTTTAGTAATTGAGTTAGTAGAAGCCAGATCATGGGTTATGGATTAGTGTAATCCATACTAGAGCAATCTTAAAATCATAGTAAATTAATTCTATAGTCAAACAAAAATTTAAAATAATTTGGTATTAATTTCAATCTTAAAAGTAAATAAAATATTTTTATTAATTTGATTAAGATTAATAATTAGATTACTTAATTGTTTGATATTTTAACAAAATGAGTTATCTTTAATATTTTAAAAAATAGTTTCCTAATACATTAAGGAATAATATTCTAATTAATTGAGAAACTAATTTCTAATTAAATAATGGAAGGACATTCTTAATTAAAATTTAAAATATTTTACTTAAGTTTGAAAGTGGTTTTTCTTTAGCATTAAAAAATAGTTTTTTATTAAGAAAAAATATTTTTAATTAGATTAGAATAGTTTTTTTAATTGGATTAGAACTTACTTATAAAATTTTGAAAAAAGAGTTTTTCTAGATTGTAATAAGTAAAAGGAGTATTTGTTGAAAATTATTTTCAATTAAATTTTAAGGAATTAACATAATTAGAAATGGTTTCCAACTTAGTTTAACAATTGTTTTCAAATCAAAATAAGTTTTAAATTGGAATGGGAATTTATTTCATTTAGAAATTAATGAGTTAATCTAATCTAACTATTCAAAGAGTTAGAAATATTATTTTATATTTTGAAGAACTAGAATCAAACAAATCTTGATGTCTAAGGCATATAATTTGATTATATTTTCATGAGAAATTGTATGTTTTATTTATATGTTTGATATCTTTGTGTGCATATTGGATTGCATGTTTAAATGCGCGACATTTTCATGTAATTTATGTTTGATGAGACAATTTGTAATTAAATTTTTTGTTAAAATATTAAGTACACATTAAGAGCGTGAATTGTTTCCTTTTATTATTCAAGTATAAAACTAGAGTTATGTCTATTGTAAAGCTTGTTGAGAAATTCAAGGCCTTTTAATCCAAATATATTTTTATTTTAAATTGATGGGTCCTACTTAACTAAATTTTGTATGATTTTGATGAGTAACTCATGATCATATAAATTTAGAAGCATGATTAGGAACAACATATAAGTTTCAACAAGGGTTGTAACTTAATGGGTCTAGAACTCGCATAAGATATGATTGATAAGGATGTTATATATCTAATTTTAAGTTTGGTTGATTCGTTGAGTAACTCAAGATAAACTAAATTTAAATGGGATCCTAAGCTACTATAAAGAATAAAATGTTTTTAAATCAATAATGACGGTTATTATTTCGAATGAAATAGTAAGAGTAACCAAATAAATGATTAAGGCCTTAACCTTATTTGATTTTTATGGCATATGACATTTTACTTGCTTTTCTTACATTTATATTTTATTATAAATAAAATTACCTTTGTTTGGTATGATTGAAACTAAGTTTTAGTGAACTAAATTTATTGGACATATGTTAGGTTTGAGAAGAGTTCTTAAAGTTAGAAAGAAAAGTTATGTATCCATTATGCAATATTTCCATTAATCCTTGTTAAGGGTTTTGGCATCAAAATTTTAGAGATACGTTAATGTCATATAAATGACAAAATATAATGACATTTTGAGTGGAATAATGTCTCACAAACTTTAATAAAAATATATAAGATGGATGATAACACCATGAAAATATTTACATAAGGTAGAGCTTAAAGGTATACTACTTTGATGAAATTATTTCACTTAATTTAACTTACTAAAAGCACAAATATAGGCTAAAATTGAGGATATTTGCTATAGTATGATAATAGTGTTATTGGAAGAAAAATAATTGCATGAATTTTCTTACCAACACATAATATTATAGAAATCACACACACACTAATTCAAGCTTTCGAGTATTTTATATTGAATTTGGATTCAACATTACTTCAATGTTCAAAACATGATGAGAAATATATTATTGATAGAAAAACAAAGTTAGAAAACTGCGACTATCCTTTTATGTGAAGTTCGTAAATCAATGTAATAAGAATTATAAAATTGTGTACAAGGATATATGTATTCTTTGATTATGATTTGTATAATATTTGTGAAACTTGTTAGGTTGAAAAATGATCAAATCAACCTTTGAAGAAAGAATGATAATGGTAGTGCATTATTAAATCTTATACATATAATGTATGAGATATAATAACAATTTATAAAAGGATAAACACATGTATTTCCTTAAATTTACTAGTGACTTTATATGATATAATCATATATATTAAATAAAATATTAATTTAAAAATTTAAAATGTTCAATATTAAAATCTAAGTAGAAGTTAAGCATTGAGAATGTTGAAACATTTCGATGAGATCGATGTTTAAATTTTTTAGTTATCTATAAGAAATGAGATTCTAATGAATATCTAACTAAATTCTATAATAGTATAAATTTGGTAAGGAGGGATATACAATATGGGATATTGTATGTTGTAATATTTATTTATTTTGTAGCTATACTTAGTACAATAAATTATCTTCAATTGTTTTAATTAAATCAATTAGAAATATTCCATATTAGATATAGAATGTTAAGACTCTAAAAGAGTTAAAAGTTAATAATTTTGGGTTGGGATGCTTAGTTGAAGCATAAATCATCCAATAAACTAAATTAGATAATAAAAAGCTATGAGATATCAATTAAACAAAATCTTTGTTTTTACACTTACAGGAGAATAGTTATCAAGATAATTAATGAAAGTAAGATGAAGTTTGAAAAGTTCAAATCTCATAACAGAATATCCAAATGAAACTAGTGCCTTTATTGATATATTTGATGTATAATCAAAGAGTTTAAAGACATTAAAAGATTCTTTTTTTATAATGAATTGAAAATGTTTATTTTAGAGATGATTTTGGATTTTTTAAAGTCAATAAGAAGGTTAATAGTTGTATAGTTATAATCTACAGTGGAAGTATATAGATGATATGCTACTCATAGAGAATAAAAATTCATATTTTTAATGTTTATAGATATGATAGCCAAAGAGCAACTCTTATTGGATAAGAAATGTAATAACTTAATTCTAAGAATTAGATTTATAGATATAGATACAAAAGTTATTTATCTATACTAATAAAATTATAGGGATAATGTGTTGAAGATGTTTATCATTTGAGAGTTAATATCCATATGCAATTAAACTCAAATATCAACTCTTATATAGAATAATAGATATCTTTAATACTTCATAATAAAATTATTAGTATCTCAAATGATAAACATCTTCAACACATTATCCATATAATTTTATTATGAAGTATTAAAGATATCTATTATTCTATATATGAGTTGATATTTGAGTTTAATTGCATATGGATATTAACTTTAGTTTCATATAAGTAAGTTTGAGTTAACGAATATTTTAAATACAACAATATTATTTTGAGTTAGAAAGATTCCAATGTAGCATCAATTACTAATTAATTCATAATACCTTTTTTATATCTATTATTCTATATATATAAGTTGATATTTGAGTTTAATTGCATATGGAAATTAACTTTAGTTTGATAGAAGTAAGCTCAAGTTAAGAAATATTTTACTTACAATAATATTATTTTGAGTTAGAAAGATTCCAGTGTATAAAAATGTATTATGGGTTAATTAGTAATTGAAGCTACATTGGAATCTTTCCAACTCAAAATAATATTGTTCTAAGTAAAATATTCCTTAATTTGTACTTATGTATATAAAAATGATTATTTAAATCAAGATGTCCTTTGATGCACTTGGATAGATGATTGCGTTCTTCAAATAGTAATGTACTATAGCATATTAGAGTTATTAGGTGTATGAACAAACCTAAAGTCTCATCAAAGATCCAAATATATATTAAAATAAGTTATATTAATTAGGATGATAATTGAGATAAAAGTTGAAAGATTTAAGCAAGAACTCACTGTATAGAATCTTGTAAAATTCTCTTACTAAACCACTATTTCAATAGTAGCATGACATTATATAGTATTATGATATAATACTTAAATGATTGGTTTAGTGTAAGTTGAAGATTGCTGGTTGTGGTCTACAATTAATTGACTAGTGAAAATTATTTAAAGAAATTATTTATCTTAGATATATTCAATTGATTAACCAATATATAAGATAAAATATATGAGATAAATATACATTACAAATAAAATTATGATGAGATCATAATTATGAGATTCATATTGTATTTATATAGCATCTTTAAGTTATTTCTAGTCATTGTTATTTTAAAAGTGGACAATAATAGAGTGAAAAGACTAGCACATGTATTTCTTTATTATAAAGTAAATAATCAATCTTATAATTAAAGTACGGAGATACTTAAACAAACATGTAAGTGTTTGCTAGAGAACAAGTTTACTAAATTGACATGATATGAGAATTCTATTTAGAGCATCACTTGTATGTTTATAAAAATCTCATTATGATGATTGTATATATGATCTTTGATTTGAGATCTCTAAAGTATCTTATATAGGAATTATTATGTTTTGATACTGTATAACATATTCTTGTTAAGATTAGTTATTGGTTATCGTTAGATATAGTATGCACTATATAAAGATAGTTAAATAATCAATAGATGATTTATTACTTTAAAGTGATTTATAAAAAATATTTCGTTGTTCTCGAGTAACATTAATTCGAAAAATTATTGATCAAGTTGAAATAACACTTTAAAAATAATTTTCTAATATCATTAATAGAATCAATTACTAATGGTAGAGAATTAATATGATTGGACTTAATTATAATAGACATTAATTTTATGGTATATATATCTAATTGAAGCATTGTATGATAAAAAGATTAAATAATACAAAAAATATGTATAAAAAGGTTAGTCAAAACTATTTTGATATTTCTAATATTTGGGTGGTCATGATATGTTGGTATACATTAATCTTGATATATGAGATATAAATAGTTTAGTCAAAGAATTAAAGATAAATTAAAGAAGTTTAATTTATCTAATCTTAAATATGATTTAAGGAATAAGTCATCAGCATATTTAAGAAACGGGTCACATACATGAACAATTTAATAAAGAAAAAGTAATTTAATCAAGTTATATTTCATTGTAAAGTTTGAGAAATTTAGGATCAAATATAAGATAGTTTATTAATAAAAACCAATATTACATATTAGATCTTGCTTGTATCCAATTGATATTTGATTAGAATTAATTATAATTCTGATTAAAGTTTAATTAAAATTAGAATTATATTTTAAAAAAGGTAATTTAATCAAGTTAGATATCATTGTAAAATTTAAGAAAATTTAGGATCAAATATAATACAGTTGATAAATAAAGACTGATATTAAATATCATATCTTATTTAGGCTCAATTGATATTTAACTAAAGAGAGTGAGTTTTAGAGCAACCGGTAAAGATACTCTTTTGTGATTATAATGTCATATGTTCAAATCATGAAAACAGATCACGAAAATAACCTTTACATTATTTCCCTCCTCAAAACTTGCAAAGCATAGCACCTTGTGTATTGGGTATGTTAACTTTTTGACTTGATATATTAATTAGAATTAATTATAATATTAATTAAAACTTCATTACATTTCAATTAAATTAATTGAAAGTGCAAACTTTATTATAAATAGTATAGACTCTGAAAGAGTTGACATTTTTTGCTTACTTCTCTCTTAATCATTTCCAAAGTTTTCTAAAAAATGTTTGTGAGGGTATCGTGTAGAGGCTGGATATTAGTATAATTATAGTGGCTGCCATTAATTAATTTAAAAAATAGTAGGAAGAAAACTATAAAAATGATCGAATTATGCCATAAAATATATTTTACAGTTATGAATTATGTTATAAAATTTTAAATAAAATTATCTTTCGAAAATTTAAATGAATAGGTTTCTTATTTCTTTCGCTACATTTAGACTCGAATCCTTCATCGATTTCTGATCATTTGCAACTCATTATTGGTAAATTATTGACAAAAGTGGGTTTGGTGGTCCAACTTCGCTTGGCAATCCACTTACGACCTGTAGCTAGGTCCTTACAACTTCTACCCTGATTCCAACACCTGTTATCAGCGGGTTCCAAGTTCGGACAGTCGGCCGATTTTATGCTAATCCTCTGTCAGATTTCTGGTAATGAAGGCTGTATAGATCACTGAAACAGTCGTACCCTGGAAAGCAACGATGACTCAAGACGATCCTTGCAATGCATCCGGTTCAGGGCAACCCATTTTAGATGGTAAATAAGCTTTTATCTTGGAAATGCACTGTTAGGCTCCGAATAAATTGAGTCTAGGCTAGCTTAGTCCCGAAGCGTGGGCTATACTAAACCAATGGCAGATTCCTGCAACAAGTTCCAGTTAATGCTCACCTGCGGCAGCTCTCCTAGTCTGATCTAAACAATTTCCAATTTCTGGGATCGTGTACTTCCAAGATCTTGCCTGGCTCTCTAAAATGACCCCTAGTGGGTTACACTTAATATATAGAAATTATGTACAAAAATTGAAGTTTTCGTTCTATACTTTTTAATCTTAAATCTCAATAAAAAGAATTTAAAATTAAAATCATTTAGCACAGTTTCATAAGTTTCCCTTGGATGCAAGTGAAATTACTGGGTCATTTGAAAACATTTCCCTAGAGTCTCAAGCCTCAGCCTCACCTCAGCCTGAATTATTGGACTTGCTACTGCTGATCTCATTGACTCGCATAGTTAGCAAAAGACAAGTTCCAGATAGGCCAGTATCTGCTACTGGTACCCATAAATGTCAGCGTCTCCAATCAACATTTTATAAAATCAATAAAATAGTAAAAATTAATCAATAAATAAAAACTAATTAAATTTTATTTAATAATTTTTAATTAAATTTTAAATTTTAAAAAAATAAAGATAATTTTTAATTATTTTTTAAATTCTTCAATTTTAATTCAATTTTATAATAATATTCGATAGAGCCTTTGAAATTTTAAATATCCTATTTTATCGGTTTATTTTTTTGTTTCACGTTGAAAGCATTGTCGTAACACTTTTCAAAGCAGAGTATTATTTTTAAAATTTTATTATTAAAAAATTCATAATATGAAAAAATTAGAAAACATTTTGATACAAATGATTACCAAACTAATAATTTGTCGTTAAGAAGATAAAGTTGAACAAAAATTCCCACCTATATCGTCAAATTCCTCCACACAATTCAAACAAACCAAGGATTCATTTGAGCTGGTCGTTTCTGTGGGCTTTTGTAACGTTATCTTCTTTTCTTGAAGAGATTAGTTCAATTTATACTTTTACACATATCCTTGTTTCAAAGAACATGATATGGGACAATGATACCTTGAACCATGGGCTCGTTCTGCCACTTGTTTTCCACAGGCTCCTTTTCCCTCATCTTATCTTTGATCTTCATCTCCATCACCTAAGTTTCTTTTCAATAGCGACTGTGATAATTACGGATAACATAAACGTAATTTGTATTATGTTTGCAAATGATTACAATAATTATAACATAATATCCTGATAATAATTTAGAAACGATTCAAATCGTAATTGCAATTAATTTAAGACCATGCATCACCCAAAAAAATAAGGACGAAAAGCTGTATTAACTTCATCTTTATCCAAAACCCACATGGTAGGGAACAATGACCTGGTTCATTCTATAAGCTTGTCTGCATAATTGGAAGATGTTACATGTGGCCTAGTGCTAATCTAATTTCTTTAATCCTCGAATTGCCAAGAAAACAGACGATTCTTCTCAGCTCCCTAAATCTATTCGTTACCAACTTCATATGAAAGTTATTGTAATAAAGACGTTACACAGGTACTATCTTATCACACACTATACACTAATGCTTGTGACTCGTGAAAAAAAATAATGTGAAGAGGAAGAGAACGGTTAAAAGGGTTCTTAGAATCCCTGCTTTTGTGTTCTACTGTTACATTATTGGCATCTTCTACTGGACGAAATAAGACAGACAGACCCATCATAGCTGGTCTGGTCGTGCCATTTTTTGGCCGGAAGTTGCTCCTACTAATCTCTTCAATAGTCGTTAAACCTACCATGACAATTAGATATTCCCTTAACTGTCATCGTTTACTTAGTGTTAATGAGACTCCTCAGATGGTTGCTGAGGGGAAACCACAATCTGAAGGTGGCTTAACTTATTCTATCGTCATCAGACTACTGGTTTGTAACAGTGCCAAGTATTCCGGGATACATACGTTTGACAGCAGGTACGCAAACCTCCTGTACTGGTCCAAGCGAGCTGCTGTCAGGATTATCTTTATCATTATTCACAGAGACAAGAAAGCTTTGAAAGTGGAATGGTGGGGTCCAGGCGGTGTTGGACAGTCAAAAAGATGGAAAGTGATAGAGAGAACTAATAAAAGAAACAAACAAGTAAAATGGCAAAACAAGGAAATGTTTGGGTTATTGTGCTGACTGTCTGCACTACTACCACCATTTTTTTTTCTTCACCCCACCACCTAACCCAAACAAAAAATCATTCCAAGAAAGCTACATCAAACTACTTTTGTCCGAACCTCTCTCTCTCTAACAAACCAAACCCTCATCATAGAGCAGCAAAGATCTCAGCTTGCTTCACCTCTTCAACTTAAAGATCCTGACTTTGGACGACCCGATCATGAACCCGCCATCCCTTTTGGTTACCTGCTTCAGATTTCTCACTTGATCTGTGAGTTCCTCCATTTTGAGAGATTTTCTCTTTTTCTTGCCTTCACACGGATTTCATTTGGTGGGTTTTTAGCTGTGAAGTTCGAAGTGTTTGCCTTTTGGTCCATCGGTGTTCAAGATCTTCCCTTTTATGGCTTTCTCATTTGTTGTTTCTCATTTCGAGTTTGCTATTTCTAAGTTGTTGGTCCGTAGCTATTTTTCTTTTTCTGTTTTTGTTTTTTTTTTCTCGTTTTCTTCTCTTCGTTTTTTTTTTCATTTTATTATCTCCGTTGCTTGTTTGCTGTTCTGCTATTTTTGGCTTGGACATTTTTCTTACTCTAATTAGTGTTTGATCTTCTTTCTTTAGCTTGGGCCTTTAGTTTGTTCTTACCTGCTTAGAAATCAAATCTGATTTCTTATAGAAAATGAAAAGATCCAAGTGTAGATTCTTGTACCTTTTCTTGTTATAACCTACTCAGCCTTGGGAAAAACTGAACCAAACGGGGAAACAGTTGAGCAGTTCAGCTATGCGAACGTATTGCTTTCGTTGTCCTTTATTTTCGCTGCACTTTTTAGGATGATTTAGAAGTTAAATGTGAATATATTTGTGTTATTTACAGGCATTAATATTTTACTGATTGTTTGATCTTCAAACGTTTTTATAGTCAATTTTGTTATCAGAGGGCCTTTTTGGATTTTGTGCTGGGTAGAATGTATAAGCTAAACCTTGTACCAGAATATTGTTGAACCAAAGACTTGACAGAATATAGTTAGATAATTGCAAATTTTTAAGATTCAAAGTAATTTATGTACCTGGTTTTCGTTGTTTAGATGATTGTCGACATTCCTGTATTAGCTTGGTCGCTGTAGGCGACATTCCTGTATTAGCTTGGTGGCTGTAGTTACTTGGAAAGGGAACGACGTTACCCATAAATAGTCGTGTGCATCTTTATCTATTTATTTATCTCTTTCTTTTTCTTGTTCTTTTCGTGGCAATAATTTCAACCGTTATTTGCAGGTATTTTGCTGTATAGTTAGCTTTTACTCTGTTGAAAGTCAACTTGTAAAAGGGGTCTCATTGCTATAATCATTAAAGCGAATGGCTTCTGTAAGTGTTGCACCTTCTGGATTACAAGACCCAAATGGAAATGCAGCTGGTGTTGATAGGTTGCCTGATGAAATGAATGACATGAAAATTAGGGATGAAAAGGTAACTGATCCCTTTGTTTAATAATATCTCATTTCCTCAACGACTTTCTTTTAGTTTCCTGCTGTAAACCTCATTATACATGAAAGATGTTCTATAACTTTTAGGAACTTGAAGCAAGTTATGTTGACGGCAATGGGACGGAAACAGGTCATATAATTGTCACAACCATTGGTGGTAAAAATGGCCAGCCTAAACAGGTAATTCCTCGTAAAAGTTAATTGCTTGTGTAGATTTTATGGTTGCTTTTGCATTACCATGACACTACTTGTCTTTTTGATCGTTACAGACTATAAGCTACATGGCTGAGCGTGTAGTTGGACATGGATCCTTTGGAGTGGTGTTCCAGGTACCTTGCTGAGTATAAATGGTGCTGTGTATTTGCATGCTTGTGGGGACTTGTTTGAGTGTACTATTTTAAGTTGGAAAAGGGACGAGCAACTAACCATGCTATTGTTGATTTGATTATCATATTCAGGCTAAATGCTTGGAAACTGGTGAAACTGTTGCTATTAAGAAGGTTCTACAAGATAAGAGATACAAGAACCGAGAGTTGCAAACTATGCGTCTCCTCGACCACCCTAATGTTGTGGCACTAAAACATTGTTTCTTCTCAACAACGGAAAAAGATGACCTTTATCTTAATTTGGTACTTGAGTATGTTCCCGAGACTGTACACAGGGTAATCAAACACTACCATAAAATGAACCACAGGATGCCGCTGATATATGTGAAACTTTATTTTTACCAGGTAAAGAATATTTGTGTACCTTTTTTCTCTTTAGAAAAGATTTCTTATCTTATTATATTTATATGCTGCCTATTTAATCTCTAATTTATTATATAGTTTTTGACATGTGGTCTTATCTATCTGTTGCCTTATTTTTCCACATATTATTGTTTACGAGCCTGAACCGAGCCTCATATTTTCTTAATTACCGGCAGATTTGTAGAGCACTAGCCTACATACACAATTGCATTGGAGTCTGCCATAGGGATATAAAGCCTCAAAATTTATTGGTAGGTTGACAGAGGAATTAAGTTCCAGAAGATGATTTACGGCTTTGTCTTTGTAATATGAGTCGTGCTTTTTGTTACCTTTTCTTTGTTAAATTCTTTGGAACTTTGATATTTCTGTTACTAATCCACTGGATATGAATTCTTATCTTTATAATAGGTCAACCCACATACGCACCAGGTGAAACTATGTGATTTTGGAAGTGCAAAAGTTCTGGTTCGTACATTGGCATCCTGGAACTATTTCCATATTTGACTTTGCATGCCACTCCTATATCATACTGATTGTGCTAACCAATTTGGCAGGTAAAAGGAGAACCAAACATATCTTATATATGTTCCAGGTATTATCGTGCGCCTGAACTTATATTTGGTGCTACCGAGTATACCACTGCTATTGATATCTGGTCAGCTGGATGTGTTCTGGCCGAACTATTACTTGGACAGGTGTGCAGCTTCTACTTCTGGTTGTTTCTACGTTTAATGGATTTATTGTTGTGTAATAGTTGATCCATGATTTTTCAATAATCCAGCCTCTGTTTCCTGGGGAGAGTGGAGTGGACCAGCTAGTTGAAATCATAAAGGTACCAATTGCTTTATATTTGCCTGCTTTAAAAATGTGTGGAAGATAAATTTTTGTGCCAGTTCTGTAAGTTCTTTCGTTCCTTTGGCCAACTTATGCTATTTGTACGTAGGTTTTGGGTACTCCTACAAGGGAGGAGATTAAGTGTATGAATCCTAACTACACGGAGTTCAAATTTCCACAAATTAAAGCCCATCCATGGCATAAGGTACAAAAGTCGTTTTGCACCATTGGTCTATCGGCCATCTCAATATATATGAATAGGAGGAATTGCTTATATGTTCCTTGTTATTAATTACCAGATATTCTACAAGCACATGCCTCCTGAAGCTGTGGATCTCGTCTCAAGATTATTGCAGTACTCTCCAAATCTTCGCTGTACAGCTGTAAGTGCCACTTTGTGTGACTAAATGTGTGGACGGAAGTGCAACCTTTTGAAGATTTACATGTCTTATTGCTACTAAATGCAGTTGGAGGCCTTGGTCCATCCATTCTTTGATGAACTACGTGATCCCAATAAACGTTTACCAAATGGCCGCCCGCTTCCTCCTCTTTTCAACTTCAAGGCTCATGGTACTAAATCAATAGCAATGCAACTTATGGTGTTGAAATTTCCCGTTTAAGTACTTGTAGCTCACTTGTCCATTTTTGCTTCATTTGACAGAGCTGAAAGGAGTACCGGTTGATATGTTGGTAAGGCTGGTCCCGGAGCACGCAAGAAAGCAGTGCCCATTTATTGGGTCGTGATGCAGTTTATTTGTAGTGTTAGCATCTACGTCGGGCAGAGATCTGTGCTGCTATGTAGATAAGTAGCTAGAAATCCATGGAATTTAGGCTCGTCTTTCTTGTTACCTGTCGCTGTTCGTCCTTGTTTCAATATCAATTTGTTGTTTATCATCTTGGAGATTGTGTTCATCTTCTATCTCTTATAGAGAGCAGATAAGAAGTTTCTAATTTATTATGTCATTAAGTTCTCAATCAGTGTTCTGACCTCTAATTTACAGTGAAACAAGTTGGTGTAAGACACTGTTGTAGCACATTGAAGTCCATCTTTTTCTATCAATTTTGTGTTTTGTTGAAAAATTTTCCATTTGTACCCTCTCAATTATATTTTCAGCTTCTCGACCCTTTGCTCATGAATCCGGTTGAGGCTGGAGCCGAAATGAAGGAACGTGTAAATGATTTACTGTAGTGGTTTTGCTACCCGGTTTTCACGTATAGTGAAATCTAATTTGTGTACTAAGTTTGGACACCAAATTTCAGTCAACTAGATAATGGCGTGAGGTTTTGTCGCCTATTCGAAGTTGTCTTTCGGCAGTGGCATCATAAGAAGTTTGATTTCTGGCGCCTCAAATGTCAAAAGGCGAAAGTGGTATCCAATGTCCTACTCTTCATGATGCCATTAACTCATGCGTGGACCAATGTTAACCGACAAAACTACCCAATTGTCTACCCTCTCATAAACAATAGCGGGCAATAATACGTGGGCATAAACTACTCTTTTATTAAAATTTTTATATAATTTAATGTTCCGACAAAATTTTATGTATCTTTTATCCTAAAAATAATATTTAAGTAGGTTGCTTTTAAATCTATTTTTAGTTTTTAATAGATTTTATTCTTTTCTAAAATACTTAAAGGGAGTGCTTAATTCACATAGACACTGGTAATAAAAATAAGAATGAATATAGGAAAGAATGAGAATGAATATAATTATTATAATTATGATTATTGATTCGGACAAATGAATGATTATCATTACCATATGTTGATAGTAGTTGATTTGTTAAAATCCTTGAGAAATAAAAATGTTTGTTTTACATCAAATGTTATATTTCAATTAATTATATTTAATTATTAAAAAAGATGAAGTGTCAAGGGCGAGACTCTTCTTGTCACACCCCAGACACCCTTCTCATACCCCCATGACACTTGCACGTAACACTTGAATGACTTCATTCCTCTCACAATCGAGGCACATGGAGTAATATCCCAAACTCGGATATAAAAAACACTTTTCATTCGATGATAATATATTGCCAAGTAACTATTTTTCATTTCTTACCCGTTGATAACTTCCCAAACCCTTTATCTAAGCACCCAAATAATATTTGAATGTTATGAAAAAAAATTAAGGCATGGCATAACTAGCTTAGTAACTAAATTTCTATAAAATTAGAATCATTAAGTACGTTACTCAGCAGAGGTAGTGTCAAGTGGAAAATATGATGACTGATTTTGCTACCAAAAATGTTGAATGGTTTTCCGATTCAAATGCAACCCCTCGGCTTATAACTGAAGCAATCACATTCAGTTTGATGCAAGTCGCAACATGATTGGACATTCACCGAAAGATGCTAACTGTTGAAAAACCTGGCCAAGCATGCTTTGCATATTCATTTGGTCGGTTATATAATAAGCTTCCACGAACATTGCATAGTTTCGGAGCAACCCCTGAAGAGCACTAACTGGAATTTCCACTACAGGAAAGGAAAATAAACTGAAAAGCAAACCTGACCCTTGTCCACTACCCTTAACCTCAAAAGGTGGTGGCTTTGTCATGGACATACAAACATTTACATTATAATCCTTAGTCTATGTTCATTATTCTATATAATATCAATTGGCGGCTAACGGATCTTGCTGGGAATGTAGCTGACGAGATAATAAGTCTGTTACTGTTTTCGTTGATCCCTTATGTTTGTAATCTTTGATGACTGTGTCAGATAGCTTCGTTTAATCCAAGAAAAATACTTATTACTGTCAATCTTCTGATTATTCTTCGACTGCTGCTAAGCATATCAGGAATATTCTTAATGGTGATGATGATGATGTGCATGATAAAACGCATGCAGTGCATTGATTTCCACAAACAGCATTTTTAAGCACCCTAATAGGTACGTTTGTGATGAACCTGAACCTGAAGGGATATAATTTACTGCTGAATTTGATGAAAGGGATATAATATACTGAGTAGTACAGGGCTATATCAGAACAACTTGAAGCATTCCTAGTTAGTTATCAGCAAGCTATTGCCTGTTTTGCATCCATATACTACATTGTTAAACAACAATAGATTGGGGGCCAATGGAAGTGAAAGTTGTGGGAAGAACATGGGGAACTTATCTAGTTATTTTTTTTACTTTTTTTTCCAGAACGGCCATATACAGACTCCACAATCTCAAAAAAAGGCCAATGAATATTGCTTGTATGTAATGTGGTCGGTTCTCGCCACCAGAAGCCACTAAAAGATAACTCTACAGAGCGAGGGTTTCTTAAAGTTCTTCCCCACTATGCTCGTATTATATAAAAGGAATTCATCCTTTCTCATTTTGCATGCTTTCCCAAGACAAATTTGGTTAAAACTATGCAAGTTGCCCAAGTGCAGTACTAGCATTGTTGCATAGACCACCTTCTCTACTGATGGTCTTTCGTATCAGTAACTAGTCTTGACGGTGACAAAGCAAGTTGTACAAGGTTTACCGGGGTTCCCAAAAAGTGAGAAGCTTTCTTTAGGACGGTGAAGAGTTTATACTTAGTTGTTCTTGGTTGTACTGTTTCAATCTTTCAGTAATTGAGGTCCAAATGGAGCATTCTCGTGTGTCGTTACTTGTCTTCGCAGTTTTGTTCTATAGGTTCTTCCTCTGCTCTCAAGCTAGATGGCATCACCATACAGAACACAAGCACACTCATTCTCACAAAATATCCACAATTTCAGAACCTCCCACTCCTCCACCTGAGCTTTCAAATCCACCTGAGTTAGCTAATCCCCCCAGGGTTTCTAATTCACCACAGCCTGCTTATCAGGCTAAGCCTACTAATCCGCCTGAATCTGCTCAACATCGTGAGCCTACTAATCAACCTGAACCTGCTAGTCCAACTGTGTCGGCTAATCAACCTGAACCTGCTGGTCCACCTGTGTCTGTTAATCAACCTGAACCTGCTAATCCACCTGATGATGGCAATGTCAACAGCTCTAATGGGGTTTTTGACGTAAGAAAATTCGGAGCTGTTGGTGATGGCATAACAGACGACACAGAAGCATTCAAGATGGCGTGGGATGTGGCCTGCGAAGTTTATTCTGCAATAATTCGTGTTCCTAATGGTTTTAAATTCATGATACAGTCAACAATTTTTACAGGTCCTTGTCAAGGTGGCCTAGTATTTCAGGTATTGTACTGCTACTAACTCCTGTCACGTTACTCTTTTCGCCTCCTTAAGGTTGAAAGGACTAACAGGGTTTTTGTACATTCCGGTCAATGAGAAGGTTGATGGGACCCTTATGCCCCCTGATGGACCTGACTCTTGGCCAGAGAAATACAGTAAGAGACAGTGGCTGGTTTTCTACAAAGTCAACGAGATGTCTCTCCAAGGAGGTGGTGTTATAGATGGTAAGGGACAGAAATGGTGGGATCTTCCTTGCAAACCTCACAAGGTACAGTTGAGTATTCTCAATGGCTTTGTTTATGATTCATATACAGATTCAATTGCTGAGTTCTTTTATCTAACAACACAGGGAATTAAAGGAACTACATTGCCTGGACCATGTGACAGTCCAACTGTACGTTTTACATACTCTAAAAACTTTAATTCTAGACTCCAGAAGAGAATTTTTTGGTTTGAACATAATCTCGGTGTTGCAGGCTATAAGGTTCTTCATGAGCTCCAATTTAACTGTGGAAGGACTTAGAATCAAGAATAGTCCTCAGTTCAACTTCAGATTTGATGGTTGTAGGAATGTTCATATAGAATCCATCCACATTACTGCTCCTGCTTTAAGTCCTAATACTGATGGCATTCACATCGAGAACACTAATGGTGTTGGAATCTACAATTCGGTGATCTCCAATGGTCAGAATATAAAACTCATAAGATTTCCCTTGTTCCATCATTAATTGTCTGAAGATTCTGAGCTTTAACAATCCTACTTGTTTCACTACCTGTTTGCAGGAAGATTCTGAGCTTTAACAATCCTACTTGTTTCACTACCTGTTTGCAGGAGATGATTGTGTGTCAATTGGTTCAGGCTGCTATGATGTAGATATAAGGAACATCACATGTGGTCCTAGCCATGGAATCAGGTACTTCAGTGGATTCTAAAGAATTTCCCATCTAAGAAAAAAGTTCCTATCTTCTGCAAACCACTTACTATGAGTTCCTGTTACCTTCCACGCAGTATTGGGAGTTTAGGCAATCACAATTCACGGGCTTGTGTCTCCAATATCACGGTTAGAGACTCAGTGATAAGAGTATCCAATAATGGAGTTAGGATCAAGACATGGCAAGGTGGTTCAGGAGCAGTATCAGGAATTATATTCAGCAATATTCACATGGACAACGTTAGAAATCCGATTATAATTAACCAATTCTACTGCCTCTCCAAGGATTGTATCAATCAAACATCAGCAGTTTTCGTCTCAGACATCCTGTACGAGAATATAAAGGGAACCTACGATGTCCGAAGCCCACCAATGCATTTTGCATGCAGTGACTCAATTCCATGCACTAACTTAACACTCTCCGACGTTGAGCTTCTTCCTGCAAAAGGAGACTTAGTGTTGGATCCATATTGCTGGAATGCATACGGTAAATTACAAACATTAACAATCCCGCCAGTTTCTTGCTTGATGGAGGGCGCTCCTCGACCTCTCATGGATACTGCCACGGATTATTGCTGATTTAATGGAGTCATTCTATAAAGCTTTTCAATATGTATTTGTATATAATTCAAACAAAGCCTTTATAATGTGTCTAGCTAGTGTTATTGTGTACCTCTGAATCTGACTGATTAAGTAATGATTGTGGAGGTATTTAAGTATGCTCCAACTTCTTTTTCATCATATATAACGTAACGTCTTAAAGCAAAACTCACTCATCATACAGGTTCATTTTTAAATCATTAACGAATCATATGGTATACATTAATTGTATCTAACAAATAATAAATGCCCAGTCAAGAAGAGATAGGACATGCGAATAGTCCTGTAGGTTTGGCATGTCATGTGAATAGGAAAATGAATGGCGCTAAGTAGAGAATAAGAGCACTTGATGAATTTTCTATTTTCCTATACAGCACTAACTTTTTGGTGTTGGATGACCGGTGAAGTGTGGGGGACAAAGCTCCTGCTCTTGGCTGCACGCGCAGAGCCTACTATAATCATATAAAATCAACATTTATATATATATATATATATATGCTCTGAAAAAGTTTCCTGACCTTTTCAACATCTATCTCCGTACAACATACCATCTGTCGACCCAGAAACTCATGATCTCGCAAGTATTTGGTTGTTCTTGGATTTTTCTGTATGAAGTTGCCAAGAATTTTAACACTGCCAAGTCTCCTCAGGTCCCCTGCGTTTCGGCTTTAGTTCAAACAAGACTCTCGCTTGGCATGATGTGGGGTTGAATATGTTGAATCTTTATTGCATATATCGAATTCCAAGACAAACTGTCAAATAGTGAAAACATAGCATAAACTTGCACACATTACAATCAATGGCACTTAAGATCCAAGAAGACTAGTGAGTGTTCATTCTCTAAAGCGATGGTGACCACTTCTGTTTCTGAAGAACCTCTTATTGCACTGATGTATGGAAAGCTGCCTAAAGCTTCACTGGGAAAAGGTGAAAGGAATCTTGGCCCATTCACTTGTCTTTCTCAAATCTACGTGTCTTTTAGCCGTTTAGTGCAAATAATCAAATATTGCTGAAAAGGGAAGGTAAAGTACCCCATACCCTCCGTGCTTTAGAGAATGTGAAGTAACAATGAATCGTACAACAACCAAACTAAACTTCAGATCAGAAGTGGGAGAAAGACCGTTTTAAATGCTGAAACACTGCCATTTCTTGATTCCAAAGAGACAATACAGTTTTCAAATATAGTATTTGTGAAAATTCAATCCTATCTATTGTTAGCAACTAAGATAAACCACTCATAGGCATGAATAAATAATATTAGAGCATAACCAAAATATTTATATAAAAATACAAATTAATCAATTTGAAAATAATATCTTTTCAAAATGATATTAAAAAAAATTTTCTCTACAGCTTTTCTTTACGATATCTCTTTTAATCTTTATTTAATAAATATATTAATTAAATATGTATTTTTAATATTTTAGAATTTATTTGTTTCTTTTTTTATATTTTTGTTGTGATTTTTAAAATGAAAGACACCTAGTAAAACGCATTTATCTTATTATTATCACGATTTTTTAAAAATACAACAATTTTATAACAACTCAATAATTGTTACAAATTGAACAACATTTTTGTTTTAATATATCTTTATTTTTATTTCTTTTTTTGTTCTTCATTCTTCGTTTCTTCCTTTATTCTCCTCTATCAACAAATTTAGGTTCTTTGATTTGATTTTCGTCCTTTGGATTCCTTCATTCATCACTTTTATCTCTAGGTTTTTTTTTTATATATATATATATATATATATATAATTTCTGTGCATCTCTCTGTGTTTTGATTGCTAACACGTCCTTTTAACTCTTTCCATCGCTACAAGGACTTCAGTTGCGTTCTTTGTGCCATTTATTTCAATCCTAACAATAAAGAAAAAGGAGTTGCTAGATTTGATTAGGTCTTTTGGATGTTTTTGCATTTAAACGTTGGTTACTATACTACTTTATCAGGTCTTCTTCACCAATTGTCTTCCATATTGTGAATCAACTTGTCTAGTTATTGTTATTTTTTTTCAATAGTTTGTCCTTTTGACTTTGATTGTGTATCATTAGACAAGCAAAGACAAAATGAACACGTTTTCATATGTATTGAAGTCTATGTATGTCTCAACACATTGTAGGTTTACTATCATTTTAACATAGTTGTTTATCAAAAAGGATTGTTATTTTTTATTTTTAATTCTTCAAATTGAGTTTGTAGTGATTTTCTTTTATGGGAGAGAACAAAAACAAAGTGTTGTCCACCACCAATTGTCTCTAAAAGCAATGGAATCTCCAGTTCTTGGTCATAAAAAAAGCGATTTGCGTAAGTTGTAATACCTAGTCTACATGTATGAAAAGAGAACCAAAAGAGGGATAGCAAAGGAAAAAGAATAGAGAATTAACACACCAAAAGGGGGATATACAATAAGCAAAGGAGGTGACCACAGCCAAGGAAAATGAAAAATCAAGAATAACAGAGAGATGGGGGGCAAAAAAAAATAGGGCAAGAGGGAAGAAGAGAGAGATAGAGAGAGTTCTTTTCAAACAATAGCCTTTTTCTGACAACATTATGATAGCACTTAGAAAACTTATATTTTTTTTTATATACATTAGGTATCTTAGTTTTGTTGGATTAATTTTAAGCCCTTAAGACCCCACCCTAAGAGTTCTAGAGGACGTAAATTTAGAATCTTAAGGTCCCTCAGGTTCCTACACAGCCTGCACACTTCTGCGCACAAGGAATCGTCACATACTGATTGGTTAGCTGCTGATTGATCATTAGCCATGCTCAGCATCAGGTTCCTATCAACCCCAAGTTTCTAATAGTTCCAACTCCTAAACTGCCACTGGAAGCGAGATATCCGCAATTAATCCGACCAAGAAGCATGCCCAGGGGGCCAGAGGATCATCAACAGGAGAAATTCCCCCTTTCCTCCCCTTTGTGGTGACTCGAACTTAAGACCTCTTACAAAGGAGAGTCTTAAGTAAGAAGTTGAAATTAATTAGGCCACTCCTACTTGTCAACTTAATTTTTTAAAATTTTATTAATGGTTAAACAAGTGAAGAAGAAAAATTAAACAACTCCTATCTTTTTCAAATATAGTTAGAAGAATGTTAAGAAAAGTATTTAAACAAAATTTAATAAAGAGTATATCAATATCCGATTAAAGAATAAGTATAATGAATTGAGTAAATTAAAAAATTTATATAAAGAAACATAAATCAATTACAACTCTTTCACCAATGAAGTTATTGCCACAAATAAATGTTGAAATTTTTACTTAAGGTAAAAAATTTTAAAAGAAATATCATATTATAATTTTTATATACTTGTCATTATTGTAGATGCATAAAATATCTCACAGATTCAAGAAAAAAGAATGTAAGAAAATTTTCAGATTTATGTCAAATTTTTGGAGTACTACTATAATTAGTTTGGATGCACATTTATCAACTAATTTTTTATCAAACCATATAAGAGAGCAACATAGAATTGAAGCCGATAAATTTTATTCCTTCAATAGAAAAGAAGATCAATTTGTAAGTTCTCCTCTTAAGAAAAAGAAATCTCTTAAGAATAAAAAGGTGAAAAGGACATACTTTAGGTATTTTATAAAATGCCTTGCTTACAATTGGTCCAGAGTCAGAAAAGAAAGAATAATTTATTTGAAAAATGGGAAAAACATCATCCATTAAATACGATGAATTTGAAGCTTTATCAATTAATTAAAAGATTAATGTAACGATGGAATGTTTGAAGCTTTTACATGATTTAGGTGTTGAAAGTGTGCAATATAAAAAAGCAGTGATGACTTTACATGGTTCTTTACTTATAAGGAGATCTTTATGAATATGAGATATATAAGGAATATGAACTAGATTATATCTCTTCAGTCATATTCTCGCGTTATTGTATATCAAATTATTATTGGTTTACACATCTATATTAAAAATTATTTCATGTTTTGAACATCTTAAGTGTATGTTTTGTATAAACCTTGTGACTAAATGTATGATATGAGTTTAGATTTATGTTATATGTTTT
>JAOQMS010000009.1:22272471-22285361 GCA_027563885.1 Erythroxylum longipes | reverse complement strand
TGCTTTGGCTAGTTTCAGTTTCAGCATCAGTTGATATGCCTTAAACCCCACCACCTCAGTCCTCCAAACCTGGGAAACCAGTGCCATAAAACCCTCCACCTGTAATAGGCCATTAAAAAATCTGAAAGGAGCTCCAGCCCGAACATCAGCACACATCTGTCGAATTACTATGGGCGAATGATCAGAAAGTTGAGGCCCTCCAAACTCAGCTGAAGCAAAAGGGAACGAATTGAGCCAATGTTGATTGACCAAGGCGCGGTCTAGTTTTTTCCGAATAAACATAGAACCTTTCTGTTTGTTTTCCCATGTAAACCACCTACCTACACCTCTAAGATCCACTAAATCTTTGTTACGAAACAATTGGCTAAGTTCAACTCCTGTTCTGCCATGAAAACTCACCCCTCCCTCTACTTCGTTAGAATTTAAACTACAATTAAAATCTCCAATCACCAGCCACTGGTTCTGCATCCCACCATACACACTCTTCAGCTCCTCCTAAAGTTGGGTGCGTTGGAAAGCAAGATTAGCTGCATAGATAATGGACACTTAAAAGTAGAACTTTCCAATTAGCCAACAACGTAAATGAATGAATTGGTCCCCCATCTTGATCACTTGGGCTGTTAATAAATCTATATTGTACCAATACAGAATCCGACCATTATAGTGGTGGGCATGATTAGAAATCATACCCTATTTAGGCCCTAAAAAATCCCTACAGTTTGGCACTCCATGTGCTTTTATTTTAGTTTCCAAAAGACCTACCAATAACGGTTTTTCCATTGCTACTAAATTTTGCACCATCCTCTTCTTAAGGGGATCATTTAAGCCCCTTGTATTCCATATTAATACTGACATAAAAAACACCTAAAAAAGACACTAAGGGGAAATAACCCCTTTATGCTTTTTTTTTTCTTTCCTTTCTTTCTCACCAGAGTCCTCTGAGTAGCCTCACCCAAACTCATACTCGCCTTACCCAATGCAGTATCTTCCACAACCTCTTTTCCCAAATTGGAGCTAGGCTCAATACCTTCCAAAATCACAGCATTCTTTTCACCATGCACCTCCGTGTCTTCCCTACTAGTAGATTGCCCCTCAACCATTTCTTCCACTGTCCGAATGGGGGCAGAAGCAGTACCAACCTCTGTTGCATCGAATCCTCCAGACTCAGTCCCCTTACCACTTGCATTCGGATCCTCTGACGCCTTATTAAGCTGGGAATGTCCAGCTTCTGAAGTAGACCTCTCGGGCAATTCCTTCTCCAAACTATCACCAACTTGCTCCTGAAGCCCCTGAGACAACCCTGTTTTCCCCTGAGAAGTTTCCCCAATCTACTCCGGTAGTTTACCTGAAACATCGCCCATCACTTGGGAGACATATAAAACCTCATCAGCTACCAAATCAGAATGCCAACCAGATTTGAACATCCTGCCAGTGGCCACCCATTTTTTAGACACAGTCGTTGGCTTGTAAGGGTACGAAAGGGAGATTACATCCTGAACCAAAGCTCCATCTTCTCCAAGTCGCATAATGGCCAACTTATCAGGTCACTCATCCATTTTCAAATTTTCAATACATATTTTAGCGTACCCGATTCTCTCTATGGTTGCTGTCTGAGCATCCATGCAAATTGGTTTACCTAAAGCACTAGCCAAGTAGCTCAGACCTTCCACAGTCCAGTACTCCATCGGAAGGCCATGAAATTGTACCCAGATCGGCAGAACGTCTATTGACCCACGGTCTAGCCCCAGTCTTAGCCTCCATTGACGCAAAAACAAGGGTTGATCTCCAATGTGCCAAGGACCCTGTTCAAGGATCTCCCCAGTATTTGAAGACTCATAAAACTTGAATAGAACTGACCCATCTTCCATTAGCATGGTCTTCTCAAGACCTCTGGTTCACCAGCGAGCCATAGCCCACGCATGGATCACTGGAAAGGCCACTCTCTTGGACCAGAAAAACACCAGTGCCTTCGACCAAGCTCTTGCGCTAGCCTCGAGCAACTCCAATGGAGGAGAAAACACAACCTCTTGCATTACATTGGGGTAATATTTCAGTTGGCCCTTGTGATGTTGCCTCCGCACCTTGGTCCGCCAAGCTCCATTCAGCGTCGAAGGTGGAGTGGGTTTCCCAGAATCACGCAGCTCACCACCCACGCCTTCTTGATCTGCAACGCTTAGCCCACGAGACAGAGGAGGAAAATCCTTCGTCGAAGATGGGTCTCCCATTGCCGGGATTCCCATCAGAAAAGAGCGTTCAGATGTTCTCAGAAGCAGTAATGAAAAGACGACCCAACCCCTTGAGAAGAAGGAAACAAAGGTGGCAGGGAAGGGTAAGAAGGAAGGGCATAAAGGTAAAAGAACTAGGGTGGGCAGGAAGGAAAAGTAGAGAGAAGGCAGAGAATTCAAAAGAAGAGAGAGACCTATTTTTTTTGTAGCTCAACATTAGGGTGAATCATGTTAAATCTTTGTGTCCATTTTATTCATTATTGTCGCAATTCTATTTTACACTGTTACAACTTAGTTTATCGGTTGATTAAGTCATATGCTCTATAGTTGTCACTAAAGTGAACCTTCTATATCAGAAAACTTAATTGCCAAAACTAAGTTAAGGAAAAGCGTTGTTTGTATTTTTCCCAACACTAATTTCCCTTAATCAAGAACAGTACAATTTCTATTTTGGCATTGGCTACTTCTTCTTCCCTAATGTATTTCTTTTTTAAATTTTAAGCTCGATTTATTATTTCAATAATTTTTATTATTAAAAATTGATCCATTTATTAATTGATCAAATAATTTCATAAATTAATAAATTGTTATAAATTAAAATAAATAAATTAGTCTTTGTTTAACAATGTTTTTAAATTAAACTTTAAATTTTTTATTTTATCGATAAAAAATATCTTTTAATCATATTTTAAATTCTTTAAATTTATTAAATTTTTAATTGATTTTTTAATAATTTAATATCAATTAAACCTTTTAAATATTAAATTTTGTACTTTATCCAGTTAACTTTATGTCTAATTTTTAAAACATTATTTTCTCCTCAGGTCTTGCCGTTAAATAAATTGATATTATCGATATATGACAATTTTATTTTTTCAAAACGACATAATATGATTATCAGTTGATCGGTCATATTAATCAGTTGATTGATCCTCCTTTCATGAAAAGACGCTACTTTCTGTTGATCGAGCATCCTTCCGTTGGACTTGAAGTCATTCGATCTCTCAATCGGTCATCTAGATGTTACACAAAGACAGCTGCATAATTTCATCCTAATCCCACTATAAATTTCCAAATTCTTAAACCAAATGACTCATCAGAAGGAAGCAAATCCTTAATAAATTAAAATATGGTCACTCGATGCTTAATGTGTTATGCTCTATTAGAGAAAGCAAAGAAGAAAGATTTTACAATAGTTGCAACCAAAATAACACACATTGGAGAAGATAGAACAAGCAGCAGTCATCTTAAGCTCCTTATCGGTATACAAATCAAACTAATTAATTAATCAAGCAAAAACTAATTTACACTAATCTTTTGCTGACCTTGAAGGGCTTGTCCCTAGATTAGACAATTTTGATTCCACAATCATTGGACTGTTAGGCCCTCTCCCACTTGGCTTAGGACTTCTCTCACCTCTGAGCTCACTAATTTGAGGACTGTACGTGTATAATAACCTCGGACTTGGAGGAGTTTTAGGATTGTTTAATGGTGTTGCAGTGGAGCTTGTGACTTTAGGACTGCTGATACGCCTAAACTCTCCCCTGCTTCTGGTGATAATCTCGTCTAAGATTTCACCATCTCCTCCGTAACTAGCTCCAGTTGCCAACTCTGACTCCTGCAAACATGATCCATGGCAGATTGTACAGGTGAAGCGAACGGAAAGGTTTTTTATATCTTGATGGTGGCAGTCGAGAAATATTCTTACCGTTGCAAGATTGAAAGGTAGAGCTGGTGCCTCCTCGTACTCTGCTGCATCCATGTCTTGAAGATGTGCACCTTTGAAAAACTTGGGAAGACAGTACTGTCTCACTGGAACTAATAACATGATCATCAAAGGAAACATGACACCGGCGATTGGTATCCAAGTGAGGCCAAAGCATACTAGCAAGTAGATCGTTTGGAAAATGGTGAATAATGCAATGGTTTTGAATGGAACTGTTTCAACGAAAGTGGCATGACACTCTTCAAGGACTCTGCAAGAAATGAAAGTTGACTGTTAAGTCCGAGGAAGAAGGAATAAGTACATGAGTGGTGTGAAAATGAAGGGTTTCGGAATTCTTAATTACTTGTATCTTCTGCTTGGTGCTGTGAAGAGGAGCAATATTCGTTCCCAGAATTGGTTGCCGGGTAGGCTTTCGATTGCCATGAAAGCAAAGTAGCCCCAAAGAACTGACGTTGGTATCTTTTTGAGAAACGGCATGGCCGCTACACATCCTCCAACCATTGTCGCTTGAAGCAAGTTGCTGAGACGCTGTTCTTTGACTTCTACCGGCAATAGATCATCAATCTCTTTCTCGATGTCAAAAACTGTCTCATCAACTGGAGCATCAATATGACCAGTGCATGAAGCTGCTTGGATGGTTGATTCTTTGAATTCTTTTAGGCCCTACTCGAGAAGTACAATGAGATTATATTGGAGGTTGTATTCCATGTAGAAAGGACGATGGGGTTACTGTCTGTTAAAATCATACCTGGGACTGGGAAGGTTGTTGGTAGATCAGAGGAGTCTGCATTTGTTGATAGGCTTCTTGCATGTTCCCGTACACTCGTCCCAAACTGGCGTTACTTTTAATACTTTTTCGTGCTGTTGCAACTAGTCGATTACGTAATAGCTGCGTTCAATCAAATTGTATTCTTAGACAAGGGAAAGAGCTGCTGTTTTTAAGAAAATAATTTACTGTCAATCACCTGTAATAAGGATCAAGCTCGGTTCGGGTAGGTTACCTGATGTTTAAGAGTAGCCAAGCTCTTGGTATGCATAGGAGATTGTGGGATGACCCCGTTTGATGGAGGAATTCCAATAAGTCCGCAGAGTAACGTCTGACATGATGCATTATAAACTTGTTTTTTATTAAAACTTGGGGGAAAGAGAATTGAAAGGAGGAATTGTTCACATACCAGGAATCCCAAAAGAAGCAAGTCATAATGGTAAGAAGAAGGTTTTCTCAGGTTGAACTCTTTCTGTTGAGCAAGTTGAGAAGCTACACTATGGTCAAAATAGTAGAGAACAGCAATCATTGTTGCAGGAATGAGCGCTCCAATTATGTAGGAGACTGGGACATCTAACATGTCCTGTCACATGGTATTTAAGGTCTTAGACTATTATCTTTTCGTTGGTGCGGAGAAAATGTTCCAATTATCAGATATTCTTGAAGACTATCTGATGCTACAAGTAAAACAGACCTTAATGACTGTCCAGTTCTCATAAGCTCCAGGTGACCAGGGATTGGGGCTGAAAAGGCGTCGAGGAATGCCTTTCGGTACGCTACTGGATGGTATGTAGGAAATAGCTGTACACACTAGAACCATAAGGGGCACACCGTAGTCTGCTATTAAGCTCCTAAGCCAACCTGCGATCAATTGTCGCCTAATTTACAAGTCCGACGATAGTGGTTATGAAATCGTTAGGTTTTTTATTGTATAATCAGCATACCAGTCCCATAACGCCAAGCCCTTGCTTTTCGACTTCCGAGCGATGTGAGCAGGAGACCAAAGGACAGTACTAAAGCAAACATCCCATTAGCCAACCTCCATGAAGGTACGAATTCCAATAGTTTTGTATCTTCCCGTTTTGGAATACGAAATTCATCAACAAGCCCCTGCAAGAAAGATATTACACATTCACGATCAAAACAACTATTGTGGAGGACACTACCGAGGAAATTAGAACACATTAGTCGTTATCTTACTTTGATTGCTTGCTGCATGAAGAGCATCGCGATAAGCATGCCAAACAGTTCCCCTGTCAAACGGGTAAACCTATTGATAATGGAGCAAGCTCCCAAGATAGCAAGTAAGAACAACAAGAATGCTGTCCAAACGCACACCCTGCAAAATCATTTGACCAGGTACCTTGTGTTAAACGACCTGCCATAATCACGCCAGCCAGCCATTTTTCACCGAACAATGAAGACCATGCTCTTACCATCCTGTCCATGCTAGGAACAAATTCCGACCCAGTTCAGGTCTTTCCTTGGCAAAGTTGAACATAAAAGTGTACATGATAACGGTAGGCTCTGCAACTCCAAGTATGAGTAAAGGTTGACCTCCAATGATGGAGTGGATGATCCCACATAGAGCTGTCGACGCAAGCGTTTGAACTGCTGTGAGAACTCCATCTGCCAATAGAAGATAGATTTCTTAATTGCTAAATTTCTTTGGATTTAGATAGCAAATTTGAGCATAGTAACATCAAACTTTTCAGGAAGGAATATTTTATTACCAGTATTTCTCTCCAGTTGTTCCCCGAATGAAATGACCGGAATTGCCGAAGCAAAGAATATGTAAGTGGTGGGAGCCAAAATCCTGTAAAGAGCACGTAGTCGAAATATATATCAACTGTAATGTTAAAAGAGGTCTAAAATAGCAGAAAGCAAAAGTATGTAAACAGCAAATTTGCCTCTGAATCAAAGAGAAAATGTGATATGATCATAAGTTAGTACCTGAAGCCTGCTCTAAGTCCACCTATCCAATCTTGTTTATAACACAATAATCTTCCTCGAAGGTCATTCTTGATTCCACAAAATGGAACAAAGGTTTCCTCCATGGTTGGACTGAGAATAGGACCTGGGAACAAGGAAAGAAAAGAAGAAATGGGAAATGCTACTTTTCTCCTTCCCTTGAGAACCTTTTCAAGTGGTGGTCTAAAACACCAGGGTTGCAGAATACTCTCTGCCAGGTACGTTATAGTCTACAAGGAAGAGAAATGTTGTCCATTTGAGAATTAGTTGGCTTGGGAACACATGAGCAGGTCAACCGTAAATAAGAGATCAAAGAACAGTTGAGCCTGATATGTTAATCCAGGCTTTATAAACGTACAGGTAAGCAACAAATGTGTGAGTTGTTGGCTAAGAAGGGGAGCATCCAAGCCACTTGGGATTAGTATATTTCTTGGTTGCCGTATGTTTTGTGCTTGCTAGAATCAAAAGCTCCAAATATATAGAGATATACGCCGAAGGTTCCTTTGAAAGAGTGGGATCGAATTTCGGTGGCATTATCCTCCCTTACCTCTCTGTAACTGATCTTTTTGAAATTTATATTTAATTTTTAATATTAACAAATTCATTTGATAAAAAAATTATTAGTCAAAATTAAATAATGACACGAGAAATGAATAAAATAATGATAACAAAGTATACTGCAAAAATTAAGAGATTCATTACTAAATTATATTTAAATTAAAGAATTATTTTATAAATATAAACATTAATATTAAAAATTATTTTATAAACATTTAAATGTTAGATATTATTGGATGCATTCATTATTTCAGAATTCAGATGGCGTTGGATGATCCAGAAGAGTCTGAATAATTTGCTCAGCTGTTATATTCTATTCGAAGCACGAACCTGGCACCTCCGAAACAATAATGGCAGCTTCACTGAATATACGTAATAAATCCCTACCCCACCAGATTTATGGCAAAAAGCAATAAGTTTTTAAGTCAAATAGTTTTCAATTGTTGATTAATTTTAGTTTTTTAACTCGTTAAATAATTATTTTAAAATATATGCATTTAATAATTTATTAAATGCTTGTTTGAAATTGTTGTCTAGTATATATTAGAGAATATCAATTGAGATTTTTTGTTACAGAAAAAAAAGATATAAAACATTAGTTGAGCATTTGAGTAAGAAAGTTTATACATCTGATTCACTTCAATCTCTACTCTTTTCCTAGGAATCTGTACTTTACGTAAGTTGGCCCATGTGCTCTAAAGCTTTAGACAGCTCATTCGATCGACCAGCCAACTTCTTGTTCGCTCACTGATTCACGTTTATATCCTTTTTCAGATTTTTTTATTTATCATTTCAGTTACCTCCCAAAGTCTCAACTTAGTATATATATATATATATATATATATATATTGATGTGTAGTATGGAATTAAGTTAAATCGTTATGAATATTCTTTTTGGGATTGTTAAGTACACGAAAAGATTGGGTTGCCTGTGATAACTAAATCAATATAAAATTAACTGTTTGTATTTATTAAAAAGTTCTGTGTTCGAATCTCTTATTTACACTCTCTCGATCAAGTCTGTCGTACAGAGTTTGTTTAGTACGAAGTACTTAATTGACGTGATTTGCAGGCTATTACATCAATCAGAAAATTTATCCAATTCTCATCCAAAAGATAGTGACTGTAAGTTCCTCCCTTCCAAAAAAACATTAACATAATTATATTGTTCCAAACATATATAAGAGCTATAAACTTACAAGCATTGTCTAGGGAATTTCACATTTGTCCTATATTTCTTGCGACGGTGAATGTAGAGTGCAATTAATCAAGAAATGTAATGTGTTTCCCAAATTAGATTACAACACAGTATGAATATAATTTAATACGATCCTATTCTCTTATTTTTGCTAAGTTCCAAAAGTCAATAGCTTTTGCTTCGTCAATGATAGCGCATTGACACCTAACAAAATTATGCTATAGTCTTATAGTTATAAGGTTGGAAGAGAGTCGGTCAAAAATTCAATTAAATCAGTAGTATAAATAAGAATATTATATTTTAATTTCATATGTTAAGGAATTAATTATATATTTGATTTTGTATATAACTAATTTCATTTTCATAAACTTTTTTTTTGGAACGGAGGAAGCTGCAGTCGCCATTCTTTAGATTTGCATTGGGTAAACTTTCATATTGACACAACAACCTGTAAATCACGTCAACCGGGTACTCCTAACTAGGCAAGCCCTGTACGACAGACTCGATCGAGAGAGTGTAGGTAGAGAGATTTGAACACAGAACCTTTGGCCCTATGTCCCTCAGTCCACTAACTCGACAACCCCTTAGGAGGCAACTCGACCACCCCTTAGGGGCTTTCAAATATCCCTTTTCATATACTGTAAATAATAATTGAGATATATCTAATGTTTTATTTATATTTTAAGATATTTAAAATAATTTAAATTACCATTTTTAAATTCATATTAAATACATTCCATAATAAATTTCATTGTTCCTTTAAAATCAAATGTAGAAATTTTATTTCATAAAAAATTTACAAAATTATTAATTATTATTTTTAAAATATTATAATAATAGTTATCATCGCCTTGATAAATCAGATGATAAATTTAAAATTAAAATTTTATTTGGATTACGAGCAATATCTTAAGCGTATTAGGGTTTAATTTTCAATTTGAAGAAACTGAACCTTACCAATTGAGTGCAAAGGCAACAGGCTCTTAGCATTTAGGTGAATGAAGAAGGTGCAATAACTTAAACAGATACTACAACAGCCCCTATTCCTCACTCCTTGGATATGTCTGATATGCTCATTTGGGGAGAGACTGCTAATGGTGCGTGCTTTGTAAAGTCTGGTTACGAATTTATCACTAGGGTGCCTTATCCCTATGATCCTACGTAGAAATGGATACGTCTTTGGAAACTTAATGCCCTTGAGAAATTTCACTTCTTCTTATGGCTAGTCCAATGGCAATGCCTCCCTACAAATCTCTTGCGGTATAACCGAGGTATGAGTGACTCTCCCCTCTGCTTTAGATGTTGGAGGCAAGAATCTGTCCTTCACACTCTTCAGGATTGTATATGGGCTTCTCAAATTTGGCGCTTACTTTTTCCTAATGTTGGTGACTCCCTCTTCCGATCTAACTTAGATGATTGGATAGCTACGCATGCACTAGATCCGACCTTATCCCCTGATTGTGTTCTTAAGTTCCTAGTTCGTTCCTGGATTATTTGGTGTGCAAGGAACCAAGCGGTGATCCAACGCAAAACAATGTCGGCTATTGTCCAACTTCGGTGGCACACGATCTTACTACAGGACTGCCTGATCGCATGCACGTCTTCTCTTCTGTCTTGTCTTCCAAATAAGGATCAACGGATTACTTGGTGTGCCCCCTCTGCCCACATTCGTGAAGATCAATATGGATGGAAGTTCCTGTGGCAATCGTGGTGATGCTGGTTTTGGAGGAATTATACGAGATCATCAGGCCCATTGGCTACTGGGTTTTACTGGATTTATAGGTCATGCCACCAATCTCAATGCTAATTTACAAGCTATTCGACATAGGATAATTTTGTCTTGGAATTATAGCCATCGAAAAGTGCTAGTAGAAACTGACTCACAAGAGGCAGTCAATTTGATTACTAAATCATGCCCACATACTCATCCATGCTTTAGTATTGTTGGAGACACTTGTAGCTTGCTTGCTCGTGACTATTGTTACTCTCTTTCTCATATCCTTCGCGAAGGTAATCAATGTGCAAATTTTTTAGTTAAGATGGGATCAACAAACGCTTAAGACTTAGTCTTATGGGACCATCCGCTTCTAGAAATACGTTCGTTGCTTCAGAATGATGAGAGATCCATAGTCTTCTTAAGGCATTAGCTGTTTGTTTCTTTCCCATACACCCAAAAAAAAAAAAACTTAAACAGATGATAGAGTACCCTCCTCACCATTAAGCTGCTCCTAAGACACCTTTTTCCATCATTATTGCGTTAATTAATTAATAATCGTCATTACAACAACAAACATAGTTGTAAAGAAAACCAAAAGATAGATTAAGAAAGAAGTGAACTTAAAAAAAAAAAAAGATACCCCATTTTTTGGTCTCGTCCTCGTTTGTTAATTCAATCCTAGGAAACTTCCTCGTTGCTGATGCAGAGTTACTAAATTATTATATATGATACAACAAATTTTGTTAATTGCTGTCACTAAAAATATCAAGATTCTCCATTATGGTCCAACAATAGTTAAAACATCGCAATCCCAAATGTATCTAATTTTTCTTGAGTTTATAACGAGCATGAATTCCGAAAATAGTGGGCAGCCACATTAATTGATAATTACAATATTAAAAACATGTGGGAGGGAACAAAAATCTTGTCTTTGTTTTTTGTTTTTATATACCAAAAATGATACCCAATTCATTACAGTCGTCTCAAAAATGCACAGGGAAGAAGTGTACCATTCTAATGATATTCTCTGGCACTTGGTCCTGGTTCCTGCTCATAATTTAAAAAATATGAGGTCAAGGCAAAAGCATATGTCCCAAAAGTCGCATCTATCATTTTCAATCTCAGCCGTTGGCTAAATGGTAGGGTCAGACATGATGTTTGTAGCTTTGCATGGGTCACTCCCACAGAGTCCACACTGTACCAGTTTCAGATGCAAAGTATTACTGTAGCCCCGGGGGGTTGGAGCAATTACGTGATGCATGAACTAGATAGCTTCTTACCCTTTCGATTTTTATCGTCGGTTTCTATTATAAGTTCCTTTGACTTTAATTTTAAAAAATACAAATGCTTTGTTTGGGAGTGAAGAACCAGAAATTGGTAGGTGCAACAAGACTTTGGCAGCTTCTGTTAGAGGACTCTGATTTGAGGAACAGCCTGGCTAGTTGCTACTTGCATGCTTCTACGTAATATAGACCCTAACCCTTAAATATACCCTTACTACCCAACATAGTTTATGACTAATATTCGTCTAAACTCCAGAAATGTCATAGGACAAAACAGTATTTAAAAAATAAAAGCACGCAGGGCATTTGGTAATTTTAACTCCTTTTAATAATAATTTTATTATTTTTTCACTCATAATTAAACATTTTAGAAAAGAACCCTCAAATTATTTTACAATTGAACATAAGGTTTCTTTTTTAAATATTGTTTAAAATAAATAAAATCATAATTACATTTACATGTCTACGTCGACCACTGAATTACTAACAAGGAAATTCCGGTGAGCAAGAGTCCAAGAGTGGGATCGAATAAAACAAGTTTTTGATAAAGTGCATGATTGGACCGACCCTGTTAGGTGGTAAAAAAGAGAGCAAGGGAAAGGCAAAGAAACTATTTTGAAGATATACAAACTTACAAAGTTCTTGGACCACTTATATCTAAACACTCCATTTCATCTTCGTTGTCGTTAGCTGGGGATGGATATTCCTATCAAACCTCTCAAGTATGAACCCAATCTTCACTCTGAGCTTCAGGATCTACCATTCAAATACAAACCCTTACCAATGAAATTTGTCCATGCTAGAATATAGTCACAGATTAGACGGAGAGCTTAACCGCTCAGAAATGATTTATTTAATAATTTATAAATTATTATATATTCTTATACAAATTATTAGAAAAATATGTAAAATTTTAAAATAATAAATATATATGTTTAAAATAAGTGACAGATCAAATCTAACAACGTTGACATTTTGCCTAGCTGAACTAATCCAGTTCCACTTCACGTCTTCAAGGAGGCCACCTTGTGGCACATCTCCAAACGGCTGGCTTCCCATGTGGCCGATTTTCCAAGTATGGAAGTGCATTAGAAGCCAAAAAACCAGTTGACATTTAGCCTTAAAGCAATCCCATTCAGCAAAAAGACCAAACTGGTAAAAAAATGAAAAGTTGAATTAAAGTGACAATAAGAGAAAAGCAATACTCTCAAGGAAAAGGTAGAAGGATTGGCAAGGGAAACATGTAAGAGACAAAGAGGACTCTCTGTTGGACCAATGGAGGTTGACAAATTAAATCCTTCTTTGTTTTGATAATATTAAAACTAAAGAATTGGTTAAGTAATAATTTCAGGTTAATTGGATTAAGATAAAGTTGATGGAACACTAGCACAAGTTGATGTAATGTGTTAAAAGTCAGAAGAAAATTGGATAAGTTGATTTATGAAG
>JAOQMS010000009.1:22232274-22272371 GCA_027563885.1 Erythroxylum longipes | reverse complement strand
TTCGTGTGTTCTAATTATCTGTTTTGTAGCACTTTGCGAAAAAGATTAAAAGATCTATTCAACCCCCCTTCTAGATCATTTTCACTCTCCTCCCTCTTCTATCCTCCCCTTCCTTCTCCTCAAGTGCTCCCGATAATCACTGTCCTCCTCTTCGAAATAAGTAGTGGGAGGATCTGCAGAACTCACCCTGCATTTCTGCTCCCAAAGACAGAAGATGGTTGAAGCATAGTCTATCTTGATAGAGAAACTCTAGAAGAAGGGGTCAAATCTTGGGAAAACTCCCTCATTGGGTTTTTCTGGGATAAAAGACCACCTTTTCCCATTATTTAGAAATGGGCTCTAATAGCTTGGAAGAATAAAGGATTCGTGGAAGCTGTAATAGCAGAGGACAAATACATCCTATTCAAATTTTCCATTAAGGCTCAAGCTTTGAAGGTAGTAGAAGAAGGGCTATGGCATGTAGCTAATTTTCCTTTATTTCTACAGCTATGGCAACCTGGATTGCAGATCAATTGCAAGGAAAAAAGACTTGTTCTAATGTGGGTAAAACTATTTAATGTTCCTCTAGAATATTGGACAACAAAGGGATTGAGTATGATTACTAGCTTTGTTGGTAAACCCCTATGTTTGGATGATAATACAATAAATAGGAAGAGGTTAGGCTATGCTAGAATATGTATCAATATGAATCTTTCCAATTGTTTACCGGATACTATACTTATCATGAGATTGGGACTTGATGGCTCCCTCTATGAGGATAGGGTTTAATTTCAATACTCATGAAAGCCATCCATTACTGTCCAAGATAAAAAATGAGTTCCTATGAGTAAGACTTTCCTTAGAGGAGATTATGAGGAGCTAATGGGTATTGATGTAACAAATTCTCAAGTAGAGCAGAATGAGGACACCAATTTAGTTCATATACCTGAAGGTGGAGAGGGCAAAATAGAACCAGAAGGTGTTGAGAAAATACTAGAACTGGCAGGCACTGATGGGACAATTGGGAGTGCAAGAGATGAAAGGGAAGATGTCATTACTAAAGACAATGGTGGTGGTCAAACAGAAGGGGTCACTATGATCACGGAGGCAGATAAAAATGGGGGACATTTCAAAGATGTTCTACCAGCCAATCTGAATCCGTCCATAGATGGACAGGAGCACATTGTAAATTCTGAGACCCTTACAAAAAATAAAGAAGAGGATCCTACCATTGGGGAATTCTTGGCTGTGGCTAAAAGGAAAACCAATAGGAGCAAAAGAAAGGGCTCCAAACCTAATATTGCTTAAATTATGAAGATTGTAGCATGGAATGTGAGGAGGATCAACTGCCCTAAAAAGCTGTCATCTTTAAGAGATTTTGTCTACAGCACACAACCATGGAATTTTGTTCTTTTGGAAACTAAGCTTAGATATGAAAAAATAAAAGTTTTGAATAAACTGGGATCAAGATGGAAGTTTGTCTCAAATCACCAAGCTCATAGCTATGGGAGAATTATTATTAGTTATGACCTAGTTTGGTGGATGTTCAGGTCTTTTCTATGGAAACGCAAGTAATACATTTGAATTGCAAACTCCTCCAGTTTAACAATAACATCAATATCTCTTTCATTTATGCCTCTAATCATGCATTTCAGAGGAAACTGCTATGGGACAATTTAATTCGGTTTCAGTATAGGGTCAATGGTGCATGACTTATATGTGGAGATTTCAATGATACTCTATATAATATAGAAGCTGAGGGTAACTTCAGTCTAAGAAATCGCTCTTCTGATTTCAATGACAGTGTAGACAACTGGGCATTTTTGATCTAAAGCATCAGGGTCACTTCTATACATGGAGTAATAAGCAGATGGGAAGGTGGGCTCTAAAGAAAAAGCTGGATAGAGCTATGGTGAACAGAGATTGGCTGACACAGTTCCCCTACTATATCACATCTTTCCTCGATCCCTTATTCTTTGATTACACTCCTATGCAAATTGAAAACCTATCTCATAATCAAGTCCGAAGGGGACCATTTAGATTTAACAACTTCCTAATTGATGATGAGGGATTTCCTGATGCTTTTCTTAAAGGATTGGAAACTAAAGTTGGGGGCACCCACCAATATATTTGTGTGCAGAAACTTAAAGCTATTAAAGGGGAGATGAAAACCTTGATGAAAAGTCGAGCCTCCTCTACTCACAAAGTAGTTAATATAGCTAGAGAGAACTTGGAAAAGGTGTAGAAATAACTTGATCTGGATCTAACCAATTCTACACTACTAAATACTGAAAAGAGCCTACTGATGACATATCTCTCAAAGGCAAAGGAACACGACAGCCTATTGGGGCAAAGAGCACAAGTCAATTGGCTAAAAGATGGGAAAGGTGTTCAAAATTATTTTTCAATTCCATCCTAGCTAGGAGGAATATAAACATAATTTGCTTCCTAAAACAACAAGATGGTGAGGAAATCTCAAATCAAGCTGATCTATTGAAGGCAGCAGAGAGGTACTTCAGAAACTTCTATGGATCCTCTCCGATCCTCTCAAATCAACCAACCTTGAATCCATTATTCACAACAAGATTTCTCAGGAATAGGCTAGAGCTCTCATCACTCCAATGATAGAAAAAAATAGAGGAGGTTTTGTTTCAGGTGAGTCCAAATAAGTCCCCTGACCCTGAGGGTTTTAATGGCTATTTCTATCAAAAAACATGGCTAGTTAATGGACCTCTGGTTAAGCAAGTAGTGTTGGAATTCTTTTCTAGGGGAACCCTACTAAAGGAGATTAACAAAACCCACATATGTTTGATTCCAAAAACCACTTGTTGATTTACTCTAGATGATTATAAACATATTGCATGTACTAACTTTCTTTACAAAATTATTTCTAAAATCTTAGCAAACAGGCTAAAGATGGTTCTGGATTCATTGATATCTGACAATCAGAGTGCTTTCTTACATGATAAAAGAATTGGTGATAACTTTGCTATTGTTCAGGAAATGATGAAAGGGTACCAAAGGAAGCACAACCTACCGAACTATATCATCAAAGTGGACTTTAAAAAACTTTTGACACTGTTGAATGGGAGTTCATTCTACCGACCCTAAAATTAATGGGATTCCCAGAGGAATTTGTCAAGTGGATTGAGGCATGCATAACCACTCATTCCTATTCCATTCTAGTTAATGGCTCTCCAACAGATGTTTTCAGGAGTGCTAGGGGCTTACGACAAGGTGATCCTATCTCCCCATACCTATTTATTATCTGCATGGAGGTTCTTAGTCTACTAATCCAACAGAGAGTGGGAAACTTTAAGTCTTTTAAATTCCATACTAAGTGTAAGAAGGTCAGGCTAGTAAATCTATGCTTTGCGGATGACCTACTGCTCTTCTCAAAAGCTCATTGCAAGTCTATTGAGCTATTCATGGTAACTTTGGCAATTTTTAGGGACCTAACGGATCTGGAGATTAATCTGAATAAAATTCAGTTTGTTTTAGCTGAAGGGGCCAATATAATGGAAAACACAATCTCCCATCTAATAGGAATGAGCAGAAAACTAGCCCCACTGACCTATTTGGGACTTCCTATTACTAACAAAAGAATTCAGTTTTCTAAATGTCAGCCTTTGATTGATAAAATCTGGAGAAGGTTGGAAATGTGGTCTAACAAGGTGCTCTCTTTCGGTGGGAGGCTACAACTAATCAAGGCAGTCTTGAATTCCCTACATATGTATTGGTCCTCAAATAACTCTCTAGCCAAAGGAGTGATCAAATCCATTAAAAAACTATTTTGAAGATTCTTATGGGGCAACCTCACTTCAGATAATCACTTTGTTAAGGTTAAATAGAAAGAGGTGTGCAAAAGGAAAGAGGAAAGGGGTATTGGACTGATCTCAATTGCCTCCTTTAACAGGGCAGCTTTGGCCAAGAACCTCTGGAATATTCTCCTAGAAAATTTGTCTCTTTGGATCAGATGGTTACACAACTATTTACTGAAGGGATCTAGTATTTGGTTCACCCCTATCAAACCATCATTTTCATGGCCTTTGATTCAGCTATTGAAACTTAGATCTATGATTGAACCTTTGATTTATTGTAAGATTGGGAATGGAGAGAAGGCTTTTTCTAGTTTGACAATTAGACAGGCTATGGACCTCTAATTCGACATCCTCAGGTTATTCAAATATGGCATGATGTTCCCATCACTGAGAAGGCCAAAGTTATCCTAACAAGAGAGCAGTGGAATTTTCCAGCTGAACTACAGAACTTGACTCCTAACTATCTTCCTAACATCCAAAGAGAGGATGCTTACTATTGTCTCAACCTACCACCTAACACCTTCAGCATTGCTAAGTTTAGGAATGGCAGTCTCGAAACAGTACAAGACAAGCCTGGTCTCCTGTTGTCTGGCACAAAGCATTAATGCTAAGATAGTCTATCAGATTATGGCTAGCAGTGTTTAATCGATTGAGCACTATGGATAGAATCCACTTTATGTCAACCAATTCTGACTGTGTCCTTTGTGAGACAGAGTCGGAATCAAAGAACCATCTCTTTTTCAAATTTCCCTTTTTGCAGGATATATGGGAATGAATCAAGTCACTCAATAATATCTCTAATGCAGGTACTACTATCGTAGAAGCCATTGAGTGGCTTCTAAGGTTGACCCACACGCCTAAGTCCACTGAGTACATTTATATCATCTCCCTTGCCTCGTCTGTTGAGGAGATATGGCGAGAAAGAAACAATAGAAGATTTCAAAACAAGCATCCTACAAGGCAGGAGGTATTTAACTCTCTAATTGGAGGAATCAGAGAGAAAATCCTCTATTCAACTAAACCAGATGAGTTAAGCCCTATATTAGCATTCTCATGGAGGATCAACTAAAAGAACAAGGCTACTAAACAGAAGAAAGACGAAAAGTAGTACCTGACTCCACAGATCAGTATAGGAAAATCGTCTTTCGCAGGTAGAGGAATATGGGAGGCTCATCATCACCATCGGAGAAAGACAACATATTAGAGAAGGCTTAGAAGATGTTAACAGTAGAAGAGACGAAAATTTTCTTAGAGACTCAAGAAGAAGATTACCTTTGGAAGTGGCTTTGCTTTTGTAGTACTTTGTCATCCACAACTGGAACCAGAGGGCTAAACAGTTCACATCCATCCACATTCGAGAATCGCCTCACCTGCAACCCTAACCAAGGAGTTATTATTCAAGGATGGAAAGAAGAAGAAATCAAAGGGCTGAGCAAACTACCTGAAAGTGGGCGTGACAAGAAACCGTTGCAGTGAACTCCGAACCGTCTACCCTAATTTGGAACTCTCTAGAGGCGAAGGGGGAAAGCGATAAACACTTTTACCCTAATTGAAATAGTTGTCGCGTCTTTTGCTGAAGTGTTAATGTAGGCTTTTAGTCTTTGTATCATGCGGTGTCATTCGCTTTAGAAAGGGCTTGTTTTGTTGTCTTTTTAGATGTAAACCACTCCTTTGTTATTATTTCATTAATTAATTAAAATTTAACTTTTCAAAAAAATGAAAACTAAATTCATTATTTTTAATTAAGTAAAATGATTAAATTGAATCTTAAAATTTTGAATTTTCGTCAAAGTTTAATTTAAACTATATAGTTTATAAATATTCAAATCAAAATTTAACTTTTTTCAAAAATTAACATAATACAAACAATTCCATTTCAATTTAAGATTTTATTATTATTTTTAAATGCTTTTTCCATGTGAATCATAGCTAACAAACTTCTGGGACATGACGCCTGAAAAATCAATCAATCCAAAAACCGTTGGAGGCCAGCCAATCTCTGCAAATGCCTCTCTGATACGAACACAATCGAATCTTTTGATGCCATGTCCTACCTATATTCAGCCATTCAGATTGCTAAAAAACCGTATCAGCAACATCCTCAAACATCAGGGAACCTGCAGTGGCTTCTCGCGTTATCTCATCACATCAACACAACGTCAACGACGAGACAAAGGTCCAGGGGTCTTATGAGCGTACTGTAACTCTCACGCTCCACCAGTTTTCTTGGACAAACTATGATTGCACCGAACTCCAATACCCAGAACCTCTGTGCCGTCTTGTTAGGAACTATTGTTTCCAAGTCGAAGAACACAATCTCTGATCATGAGCAAGAATTGTTAAAGTGATAAAAATAATTTTCAGAGAAGAAACAGAAGAAGAAGAATCAAGAGACTGGGTTGAAATAATTCTAGTCATATCCCTCTATTCCTCCCTTACAATGGCTTTTTATAAGCTATTTATCACAACGGTAAGAGTAATGGAGCCTAATATTTAGTAGGAAGTGGTTCCTACTTTGGAAGTCAACATTTATCTACTTACAACAGAAAATAAAACAACAATCAAGACTGCGTCATCCAACATCCATTCATCATCAACTCACGTAACAGTCCTGCACGTTCCAACCAAGCTACAGCCCCATACCTATCATTACTCCCTGCGAAGAATATCTTTGTCCTCAAGGATGAAATTGAGGTAAGTACGTAAAAATCATCGTAAAGTTGCATCTTCAATTGGAGCTCCAACCCATTTCACTAGGATATCGATTTTAGGCCGATACTTCCCTTTGGAAATTACACAACGATCTAGCAGTTTTAAAGGTATGGGAAGGATGGTTGAATCATTTGATATTGGTGGCAACATGGAGTTAGATTAATTTAATAATTAATATGGCCCATATTACTTTAATAGATTCTAATATAAAGGTGGGCTCAAAATAATGGTTATTAGGCTAGTTAAAAGTAGTTAGAATCATTCAAGTTAATTAAAAATTAACCCTTCCCTCTCTCTTCTGTAGAAGTTACGTTAAAAAGATATAAAAGAATAGAGGTTCTCGCACCATTGGGAAAACAAAGAAAAATAAGAAGATGAGAGTGGACAAACTTTTACGTAAAGAAGGAATTCACAAACAAGACAAGATTACACAAGATATGGATTCAGGTATGTCTTTGTTTATTCATCGATCCATAACAGTTTCTCACAATTAGTATCAGAGCCTGTGTTGCATTGTTTGTATTCATGTATGCCATGCTATTTTCTGTATTGTAATGGCATAATTTGCAAACTTTTCCCATACATTTTCGACATTGGTTTTTGGTGGATTCAATGGTGTCATTGTGTTTCTTGTGATTGCCCGAATCATTAACGTTTCATGGTTGAATAACTGTGGGTTTAGAGATGTTTTAGAGATTAGAAACGATACAATCGTTATTACTTGTATTTACGGTTGTTGAAAGAAACAAAACTCAAACATATGATTTTGTTCTTAACTTCCCGTAACTATCTTGACGAGTTTGGCCTGAAAAATTCGAGTTTTCTATTTCAATGCCTATAAAAGACGTTTTTGTTATGAGTTTAGAGTGAGAGTAAAACCTGTAGAAAGAGAAACAAGAGAAAAAAAATGGCATTGTTTTGACCACCGAATAAAAACATGGTGGATGTCCTTAATGCTGGCTCAAGTCAAGTAAGGATTCTAGAAAGGCATTGAAAGAAGAATCCATGACGGAAGATTGTAGAATAATTTTTTAAAAAATGCAAAAAACCAGACTAGGCAGACGTTTGGAGGCAGATGGAGCGCGTGAAGTTCTGGCGATGAAGGAGCAGCATCTGACACGTGCAGTGCATGCGCCAGACGCTGCACACAGTTGGCAAATGTCTTGCTGTGTGTAGCATCTGGCAGTGCATGTGCCAGACGGGCTTCCTAGGCCCAAAACTCATTTTTTGGCCTGATTTTTTTTACCTTTGGGCCATTAAAGCATAAGCTGGGTTATATTATGCACCATTAATTATTAAGTAATTAAATTATGGACTTTAACCCCTAAGTAAAATAATTTTGGGATGGGACATAATGGATTATTTAATTCATAATTGATTTATTTTCTGTGTATAATATAATTTTGAAAATCAGTGCCATATTATATGTTTTATTTGGTACTTTGAATATTTTATATTATGCAATGTTTAGAATTAAATTTTCCTATTATATGTTGAATGTGCTATATGGCATAAGGGTAATTTAAAATAGTTTGTTAGTCACCAAAGTGACCAAACTAATTAAATTAAATTTTGTAATGTATAATAATTGTCCAATTAAATGTTTATAGCATAAAAAGCTTGTTAGTCTCCAAAGTGGCCTAGCTTGAATTTTTTAAACATTTAATTGAGAATGTTTCAATTGTTCATGTTGATATGATGCTATTAAAATGACATAAAATTTGAACTAAATAATTGAGATTATTAATTATAACGTTAGGAGGTCACCCATAGGTGGACCATTACTTATAATTAATAATATTAAAGGGACTTTATCAACGTATTTAGTTAATATGGTTGTATATCCAAAGATAACATGCATGTTAACTAGAATATGATTGATTGTCTATTATAGTGAACTATATTTGCATCATGATAGGTTATAGCTATGTATTTAAATTTCACCCAAAGGAGAATTTAGATGCATAATCAAAGTCTATTATTAGTTTGAATCCATTTAGGTCTACTCAAAGCATTAATGCGTGAGCTATATGTTATATTTACAGCATCTTCTAATTTGTTCGCTTTAGGAAATTGCTTGATCAAGTTCAATGGTCTGAACTATGCGAACTGGTCCGAACAAATCTAGTTCCAACTGGGTGTAATGGATTTGGACTTGGCCATAGTTTCAAACGCAAGGCCCACGGCCATAACTGAGACTAGTTCAGAAGCTGACAAGTCTTATTATGAAGCTTGCGAACAGTCTAACAGGCCGTGTTTGAATTTGATGCGAATGACAACCACGAAAAATATGAAGCCATTAATGCCTAAGATGGATAATGCAAAGGAGTTCATGTTAAAGCTTCAAGAATACTCCCAATCTGATATAACTGACAAGTCCATAGTAGGGACTTTAATAATACCTGGTAGTTAGATTCTGGTGCAACTACTCATGTGTCACATGTTCAACAGGGATTTCTTTCAATCCAAACCATAAACGGAACTGAAAAGTTCTTATATATGGGGAACTGAATGAAGGCACGGATAGAGGTCATTGGGATGTATAGATTGATCTTGGACCCTAGGTGTTACCTGGATCTAGAAAAGTGTCTTTATGTTCTTGAATGTGCTAGGAATTTAGTTTCTGTTGCAAAGTTGGATGATGTAGGATTTCAATTTAATATTGGAAACAGTGTTTTTTCCTTGTATAAACACAAGCACTATTATGGTTCTGGTACTAATTGATTGTTTATATCATTTCAATCTCGATGTTGATTTTGCTTCATCTCTGTTTCATGTTGACCATATTATAAGAAGTAAACGTAATGCACAAAATGAATGTTCTGTCTTTTTTGTGGCATAAAAGATTAGGTCATATATCCAAAGAAAGGGTACAGAGGTTAGTGAATAATGAAATCTTATTGCCATTGGATTTTGTTGACTGGGACATATGTGTAGATTACATTAAAGGTAAGCAAACCAAACATATATCAAAGCATCCAGCCACAAGAAGTAACGAATTACTGGAATTAGTACACACTAACATTTGTGGTCCTTTCGACGTTCTTTTTTGGAGCGGCGAAAAATATTTTATTACCTTTATTGATGACTTCTCAAGATATGGTTATATTTATCTATTGCATGAAAAATCTCAGTCTGTGGACATCCTAGAGGTGTTTGTTAATGAGATAGAAAATCAGTTAGATAGAGAAGTAAAGATAGTGAGGTCCGATAGAGGTGGCGAATATTATGGAAAATTTGATGAAAGTGGACAATGTCCAGGTCCATTTGCAAAGTTTTTTGCAAGTCGAGGCATATGTGCTCAATACACAATGCCTGATACATCGCAACAAAATGGTGTAGCCGAAAGGCGAAATCGTACTCTTATGGATATGGTTAGGAGTATGTTAAATTATAGTACTGTACTGTTATCATTATGGATGCATACATTAAAGACCGCTACGTATTTGCTTAATACGATTCCTAGTAAAGCAGTTCCTAGGACACCTTATGAACTGTGGACAGGAAGGAAACCTAGTTTACGACATCTTCACATTTGGGGTTGTTCGGTAGAAGTAAAGCTGTATAATCCACATGAAAAGAAGCTTGATGAAGAACTGTTAGTGGTTATTTCATCGACTATCTTGAAAAGTCAAAGGGGTACATATTTATTGTCATAACCATAGTACGAGAATAGTTAAGTATGGTAATGCTTGGTTCATTGAAACTGGTCAAATAAGTGGGAGTAGAGAATCCGCAAAAAGTGGATATTCACGAGAATTGAGTGGAAACTACTCCAAGTTGAGTGGAAACTATTACATCAAACGTGATCCCACCGGTTGTTATTCATCTTATTGCATCACAAATACGTAATAGACCGGAAAAACAAATTAATGTTCCAATTCCACAAATTGAACATATTAATGAAGAACCAGCTAATGATGTTCAAGTTACAAATGATCAAGTAATGCCACAAGACATAGCATTACGAAGGTCTGTAAGGCAGAGAGGACCAGCTATTTTAAGTGATTATGAAGTTTACTCACTTAAACATGAATGTGACTTGAGCATTGATAAGGATCAAGTCTCGTTCAAATAAGCCATAGAATGTAACAATTCTGAAAATGGTTCAATGCTATGAAAGAAGAGTTGAAATCAATGGATGACAACAACGTCTGGGAATTAGTTAAGTTGCCTGAAGTTGCAAAGCAAGTGGGTTGTAAATGGGTCTTTAAGACCAAATGTGACTCACAAGGCAATATTGAAAGATATAAAGCCAGACTTGTTGCCAAAGGTTATACTCAAAAAGATGGCATTGATTATAAAGAGACCTTCTCTCCAGTTTCAAAGAAGGACTCTTTAAGAATTGTTATGACTTTGGTGGCTCATTTTGATTTAGAGCTTCACCAAATGTACGTAAAGACTGCCTTTCTAAATGGTGAATTAGAAGAAGAAGTGTATATGGATCAACCAGAAGGTTTTAAAACCACAGGAAAGGACAAGTTAGTGTGTAAATTAAAGAAGTCAATATATGGACTAAAACAGGCTTCTCGACAATGGTATCTTAAGTTTAATGATATCATTACGTCTTACGGTTTTATAGAGAATACTATTAATCGGTGTATCTATATGAAGGTTAGTGGGAGCAAGTTCATTATATTAGTCCTTTATGTTGACGATATCCTTCTTGCTGCGAATAATATGGTTTTGTTATATGATTTCAAGAATTTTCTTTCTAATAATTTCGAAATGAAAGATATGGGTGAGGCACCCTATATGATCGAAATAGAACTCTTCCGTGATAGATCACAAGGATTGTTAGGATTGTCTCATAAAGGTTTTAGAAAGATTTAAAATAGAAAAGTGCTCAGTAGGGATAGTTCTAATTCAGAAAGGGGACAAATTTAGTCAAATGCAATGTCCACAAAACGATTTTAAATGTAAGGAAATGGAATCTATTCCTTATGCGTCAGTAGTTGGGAGCGTAATGTATGCTCAAACATGCACTCGGCCAAATATCAGTTTTGTTGTTGGAATGCTAGGCTGATATCAAAGCAATCCTGGAATGGACCACTAGAAAGCTGCAAAGAAAGTCCTTAGATATTTATAAGGCACCAAGGACTATATGCTCACATATAGAAAATCAAACTATTTTGAAGTGATATGTTACTCAGATTCAGACTATGCTGGTTATGTAGACTCACGAAAATCTACATTCGATTATATGTTCCTATTAGCTCAAGGACCAATTTCGTGAAAAAGTGGAAAACAGTTTTTCATTGCTACTTTCATTATGGAGGCTAAATTTGTGGCGTGCTTTGAGGCCACAGTTCATGGATTGTGGTTGCGGAACTTTATCTTAGGTCTTAGTCTTGCTAGATCGTTAAGAATTTATTGTGATAATTCCGCAGCAGTATTCTTCTCTAAAAAAGAAAAGTATTCAAAAGGTACGAAACACATGGATTTGAAGTACTTGTCTGTGAAAGAAGAAGTCCAAAAACATAAAGTATCAATTGAGCATATTGGTACAGATCTAATGATAGCGGATCCGTTAACTAAAGGCTTACCGCCCAAAACATTTATTGGCCATATTGAACAGATGGGCATTATAGATAAGTCCTTGTTAGCATAAAGTTCTGACATGTATAGAGCAAGACAATTATATGTATATATTATATGTATATATACATATAATTGTCTTGCTCGAATTGTCATGACACTTATGAATTCAATTACAGTCATAGTTGTTTTTGCTCATTTACTTGTTATCTATATTATGTTGTATACAATAATAGTTTTTGTGAGATAACAATTATAGAATTACCCACATAAAGTTTTCTGAGTTGAGTTAATTATGTGATACATGGAAGTAATCATGTTATATAACTTGTGACTGCCATGATCCTATCACCTTAATTCACTTAAGAATGACTTGATCGATTCAATGTATTGTGTGCACTAAAAGTTTTATTGTTGAATCACAAGTCGTAACATAGGCCAAGTGGGAGATTGTTAGATTAATTTTAATAATTAATATGGCCCATATTACTTTAATGGATTCTAATATAAAGGTGGGCCCAAAATAATGGTTATTGGGCTAGTTAAAGGTAATTAGAATCATTATTCGGGTTAATTAACAATTAACCATTCCCTCTCCCTTCTGTAGAAGTTACGTTAAAAAGATATAAAAGAATAGAGGTTCTCGCATTATTGGGAAAACAAAGAAAAGTAAGAAGTTGAGAGTGGATAAACTTTTACGTAAAAAAGGAATTCACAAACAGGACAAGATTACATGAGATATGGATTCAGGTATGTCTTTGTTTATTCATTGATCCGTAATAGTTTCTCATATATGGGAAGTGTGGGTGGACGATTCCCCAAATATTATCATAAAAGATTGACATGGAAAACATTATGTATCTGGTCACCTGAAGGTAAAGCCAAACGATAGGCAACAGTCCCAACCCTTTCAACAATCTCAAATGGTCCAAAAAATCATAGGGATAGCTTCGTGGAACTGCGAAAAGCCACTGAAGATTGACGATAAAGATGTAATTTCAAATACGCAAAATTTCCCACTTGAAATTGTACCTCGCGATGGTGATGATGTGCTTGTTGCTTCATACATTCTTGAGCCAAAACAAGATTATGTTTCAATTCAGGAAGGATTGTTGCTTAGTCTTGGAGGTCTTCATCTACAGCCTGGACATGGGTAGTACCAAGAATGTAGGAAAGCAAACTTGGAGGTGGGAAGCCATATACTACTTCAAATGGTGTCATTTTTGTGGCTGAATGGAGGTTGGTATTATAACTAAACCCAGCCCATGGTAACCAATCAAGCCATTTTCGTGGTTGCTCACATGTAAAACAACGTAAATATTGCTCTAGAACCTACTTAACTGCTTCAATTTGGCTATCTATTTGTGGATGGTAACTTGAGCTCGTTTTGAGTTAATCCCCTACAAATTGAAGAGATTACTCCAAAATGAGCTAACAAAGATCTTGTCCCTGTTACTTACTATAAATTGTGGAATCCCATGCAATCTAATAACATTGGAGATGAAAGCATTAGCTTAGTTTGGATTTCGTGAATGGATACCTTAAAGGAACGAAATGGCTATATTTGGTAAGTCAATTAACTATAACCATGATCACAAAATGTCCCTACAAAAGTGGAAGACCGTTTATAAAGTCCATGGACACTTCTGCCCATGCTCTAGTTAGAATTGGGAGGGGTTGAAGCAACCTTGCTGGACTCAAGATATCACTTTTGTAACGTTGACATGTATCATAATAAAGCAAAAATTTCTTAATAGAGTTACGCATTCTAGGCCACTAAAAATTTTGTCGAACTCTAGCAAAAGTCTTATGCTATACGAAATGAGACCTTATGGAAGAAAAGTGACTCTCGGTCAAAATAGATGGTAGTAGCGAGCTGTTAGGTCTCCAATCAACTCTCCCTTCGAAGAACCAGACCCCATTACATTGCACAAGAGACATGGTTAGGCTATTTGAACATTTTTTAAGCAAGGTAGTATAGAATGGATCTTGTTGTACTTCAGTTTGATGTGTTCCGTACCAAGCAGCGAATGGTAAAGAGAATGTCAGCATATTGATTTCAAATCTACGGGATAGAGAATCATCCCCTCATTCTCTTGTCCTCGCTTATGCTCTATTGTATAGTCAAAAGCCAAGAGTTTTGGAAGCCAATGAGCTTGAGTAGGTGTAGTAATTCACTATTTTAAAAGGAGTTTCAAGATCCTTTGATCAATCTTGATCGTGAAACTTTGTCCCAAGAGGTATGACTGCCATTTTCGAATGGCTTTGACAATAGCCAATATTTCTTTTTCGTATGTGGACAATGTGAGAGTTGACCCTTTTAATGCTTCACTGAACAAAGCAATTGGCTGGCCTTGTTGAGATATAATAACACCAATTCTTGATCCACTAGCGTCGCTTTCCACAAAAAATGGTTGAGAAAAATTAGGAAGGCGAAGAATAGGTGGGGAAGACAACGCCTCATTAAGCTTATTGAAAGCTAACTATGCTTCCTTTGTCCAAGAAAAGCCACCTTTGGTTAGAAGTTAGGTTAAGGGTGCAATGATTCCTCCAAATACACTTACGAACTTCCTATAGTACCCAGCCATCCCAAAAAATCTGCGGACCCCTTTGGTAGTAGTTGGCGTAGGCCAGTCTTTGATCACTTGAATTTTATAAGGATCCACCGTAACTCCATTTTCAGTCACAATGTGTCCCAGATATTTCACTTGTACTCCAAAGCGGCATTTTGACTCTTTAGCAAATAATTGGCAGTCCTTTAAGAGTTTTAAGATAGTTCAAAAGTGGAAGAGATGATCCTACCAAGTCTTGCTATATACCAGTATGTCATAAAAAAAAACTAAGATGAACTTATGAAGATATGGTCTTAAAATATCATTCATTAAGCTTTGGAAGGTTGTTGCAGTATTGTTTAGCCCAAATGGCATAACCACAAATTCGTAATGCCCTTCATGAGTTCGAAATGTTGTCTTTATAATGTCACATTCTCGGACTCGAATTTGATGATACCCAGACCGTAAATCCAATTTTAAATAGAACCTAGAGACATAAAGTTCGTCAAGTAATTCATCAATCAAAAGAATATGGTACTTATCTTTTACGGTGATTTCATTCAATGCTTAGTAATCCACATAGGATCGCCAACTTCCATCTGCCTTTTTAACCAATAAAATTGGAGATGAGAATGAACTACGACTTATATGGATGAGACCTAATTGTAACAATTCACGAACCATTCTCTCAATTTCTAGTTTTTGGTAGTATGGGTCATCTATATGGTTTGACATTAATTGGTCTACCATTAGGTTGTAGTGGAATGTGATGGTCGTGATTACGAATTGGAGGCAGTTGAGTGGATGCTTCAAATATTTTTTGGTACTCTTGTAGGATATGGACAATGTCAGGTGGATATTGCTTGGCTTCCATTGTTTCTTTTGTAGAAATTAACTGTAAAAAAAAAACTTGGACTATGAATGTTGTAACAATCTTTAGCTTTTCACACATGCTAACCATTGTACCCCTGGGACAAGAGAACACGTTACCACTGGTAGAACATAGAAGTCGGCTTGAGTGTGGTACCCCTATATGTTGAGTGATAGTGCTTTACATTTTCCCATGCAATCAATCTTTTCTCTGTTTACAATCATAACCTGAAAGGGGTGGTCATGAGTTGCATCCAATCCACATTGTTTCACCAAGGCTTGGTTCACAAAATTATGAGTGCTACCACCGTCCACCAGAATCGTAACATCCTTACCTTTCATCTTGCTTTGAAGGCGCATAGTTTGAGGATGTTCTATTCCTTCAATAGCATGGAATGAAATTTCAGGTAACTCATCTTTCTCTTAATGATAATTCTGAGCTTCAATTGGCGTGTCTGCCTCTTCTTTTACATCTTCTATCATAAAGAGCTGATGACATCGACACCTATGGCCGGTTGTGAATTGTTCATCACAATAATAGCAAAGCCCCTTCTCCTGTCGCTCATGGGCTTCTTGACTTGTAATCCTCTTAAAACAAGTAGGATTGTTACTAGTTACACGGAGTGATTTAAAGGTGGGTGGTGGTCCTAAGATTCCAGCTGGGTTGTTGACACCTATTTTAATCAGAATTCCAATTGTAGGAGGTCTTAGAAAATTTACTTCCTTTTTCTACAAGCCATTTCTTTCTTCCACTAAACGGGCTACGCCAATCGCATCTGGCAAGGAACTTGACTTGATAAATTGTTATTTTTTGCTAACTTTGGATATAAATATCTTTAATATGTTGAAATTTTTATTTAAAATTAATGAACTTATTTCTTAATTGTTCTCAAAAGATTTTCAACACATGGGAGGAGAATTTGAATAAGAAAGAAGTAAGAAAAGTAAAGGCAATTCGAATTTCCAACTGGCAGAAAAATAATTGACTAAGCGTGGGCACGTGTAAGGAAAAAGCTTATCTGTAGAATCTGATTTGAAAATAGATTCGATAAACCTATAATTTTAATTATTTTGGGAATCAAGTTATTGTTTTTAGGTGGGGGATCCGCTAGCTGATTTGGAGGAGAGGTGTATCTGATAAGATAACGATAAGAGAGAAAAGAAGACACTTTTAGATACATCATCTTTTACATTTTTCTGTAGCTGTTTTTCTAGTTTTGGGCTAGAGTTTTCGTATTTTCTGGAAAAGTGCAGATATGGAGACTATGTATTTTGCTACTTTTCTTTTGGGTTTTACCTCTATTATGATTAGCTAAATCCTTTGAAGGGAACCGCGTTATCATTTAGTATATGTGAGATTTTCTTAATAAAGTTTACTTCATTGATGAATATTGAGTATCTTTCGTATTGCTTTTTATGATTCAATTGATTGATCTCTAGGGTCCGCAATTAGGAATGGATTGATTTAATTTACAGTTAGATTAGTAGAATTTGACGTTCAGTTTTGTTAATCTAAAGTGTCAATTAGGATTACTATCTTTACGTTAGGGATTGGAAATTCTAAGAAAGATACTTTTCTCGATTAAATACATATCATATGTGTATTGTCTTATTCACTGTTTCTTTTAGTTCTTAAATCTATTAATCAATCAAACTTAAGATCGTATCTAAGTTGTTGTCAAATAAGAGTATTTAGAATATGTGCTTCTATTCATTTAATCTTAAGAGAGAACATCACTTAATGAGTATTTGTTAATAGACTTAATTTTATATTGATGATCCATATTAGTTTGATAATGTAGGTGACCTGAAACTAAGATTTGTTCATCAATTTTCCAGATCTAATTATTTTCGGTTATTTCCAAATTTTTTCTTTTTTTTTTAATTTCTTAAAATCACGTTAATTCAACCCCCTAATTTGTTTTAGTTTTCAACTTATGAAACATTTACCAACATATTCCTCTTGGGAACAATCTCAACTCTTCACTAACTACATATTCCATTATTAGAGTTCATATTAATTTGGTTGTAGGCAACAACATTACCAAATTTTGGTGCCGTTGCCAGGGAATTTCTTGATGGTATATGTATGTTACACGAGTAAACAAGACAACTCAATTGTTGTTCGATTCAAAGATAGAAAAGACAACCAAGAGGTTACGAAAGCAAATAAAACAGAGATAACAAGTGCATGTGACGGAAAAGATGGCTACAAATCGCACCTTTTGTGAACCAGTTGCTCCTAAGAATGCTCAACAGCACCATTGCATCAATTTTTTGAATTTGGGGGACAACAATACCTTTTAACTGAAGTCAGGGTTGATTCATTTATTACCTATTTTTTGAGGTCTACCGGGAGAGGATCCTTACAAACAAATTTGATGTAGTTTGTATGGGTATGAAGCCTACAAATGTGATTGAGGAGCAAATCAAACTAATAGCCTTCCTATTTTCTCTCAAAGATGATGCTCAAGATTGGTTGTATTATTCATCTAGTGAAAATGTGCAAACATGAGCTGAAATGAAGTGACTTTTCTTTTAAAAAAAATTTCCAGCATCAAGAGCTGCCAATATTAGAAAACAAATTTGTGGCATTCGACAACACATGAGGGAGACACTATATGAATATTGGGAAAGATTTAAGAAGCTTTGTGCCAGCTGTCCATCACCAAATAAATGATCAATTGTTGATTCAATACTTCTATGAAGGTCTTTTGCTTACGGACAAGAGTATGATTGATGCTGCAAGCGATGGAGTTTTGGTTGACAAAACACTGGCGGTTGTAAGAGATATGATAGAGAATATGGCTTCCAATACACAAAAATTTGGGATACGTTCTAGCCATAGTTCAAAACAAGCAAATGAGGTGAATGTGACAGCATTGGAAAAGAGATTAGATGATTTTACATCTTTGGCGCGGCAACTTGCGGTTACAAAGAAAGATATGTGGAATATGTTCGATGTTGAGACACTCCACTGAAGCATGTCCAGTTTTGCAGGAAGAAAGTGCAGAACGTATCAATGTCGTTGGGGGATTTGCTAGGCAAAATCGAAGGAAATATGAACCATTATCCAATACCTATAATCCGGGTTGGCATGACCATCCAAATTTACGTTATGGGAACTCTCAAGGACAATAAGCTACTACAAATTTCTAGCAATATAAGCAACCATGTGTTCCTAGACAACATCAACAAATGGAACCCAATTTCGAAGGTAAATCTTCTTTGGAAGATATAGTTAAATCTTTGGCCACTAACACCATGACATTTTGGCAAGATACTCAACCTAGTATTCAAAATCTTGAAAATCAATCGAGCTAAATGACAACATCCATTAATCAGTTAGACTCACAAAGTTCTGGAAAATTTCCTGCTCAAACAGAAATTAGTCCCAAACAAAGTGCCAAAGTTGTCATGTTGCAGAGTGGTAAGGAATTGAAGGAACCATCTCCAAAAATCTCCAAGAGGGAAATCAAAGAAGAAGCAACAAAGGAAGCACCTAATCAAAGAAAAAAGATGCATTCAGGTCTGCAGAATTTTGTTGTGCAACCCTCTTTGCCTAGTTGATTCACCAAGGCAAGGATAGAGGAGCAAAAGAAAGAGATATGGGAGACTTTCAGCAAAGTACAGGTAAATATTCCGTTACTTGAAGTCATTAAACAAATCCTCGTTATGCTACATTTCTTAAGGAACTCTGCTCTTCAAAATGATAATTGAAATTTGATGAAAAAGTGCAATTGGGAGAGAATGTTTCAGCCATGCTACAAAAGAAAAAGCTACCACCTAAATGTCAAGACCCAGGTATGTTCACTATTCCCTGTAAAATTGGTGATTTGAGAATTGAAAAAGCTATGTTAGATTTAGATGCATCAATAAATGTCATGCCTTATGATGTTTACAAGTCCTTAAATGTGGGGCCTTTCAAAGAAACTAATGTGGTGATTCAATTAGTGGATAGTTCAAATGCTTGTTTAAAGGGTGTGTTAGAGGATATCTTAGGTCAAGTGGGTTAAATGCTTTTTCCACCTGATTTCTATATTTTGTAGATTGGGAGTGCTGATGTATCTTCTTCAACTTTAATTTTGTTTGGAAGGTCGTTCTTCAAAACCACTAGAACGAAAATTGATGTTCATGATGGAACATTGACTATGGAATTTGATGGTGAATTAATTAAATTCAATACATACAATGCCATGAAATTTTCGGATGATGAACAACTTGTTGTTTCTATGGATTTTATTGACACTTGGGTACAGGAAAATTCATCAATTTTGGAGATGGGAGATACGTTATAGTGGCAATCAATTGTAGAAATGCTAGTGCCTAACCATTAACGTGAAGTTCTACTTTGTCATTTAGAGAAAACCATACAACTGGTGAAGCAATTACGTTTTGTAGAGCTGTCCCGAAATAACTCTAAGCTACTGCCTTTGTTGATTCAACCACCTATGTTGGAGTTGAAGAGTTTGCCCAACCATCTAAAATACATATTTTTGGATGAGCAAGATATGTTACCTGCTATAATCTTAAATAAACTCACTCTTTTGCAGGAAAATCAATTGATTTAGGTGTTAAGACAACACAAGGAAGCCTTCGGATGGACAGTGTCTGATTTAAAAGGCATTAACCCCACTATTTGTATGCACTATCTATTGATGGAAGATGAAGCCAAGGAGGTAAGGCAACCTCAACGTCATTTGAATCCACCCATGATGGAAGTAGTGAAAAAGGAAATCTTGAAGCTTCTTGATGCTGGAATTATTTATCCCATTTCAGATAGCAATTGGGTAATTTTGGTCCAGCTAATTTCAAAGAAAACTGGGGTAATTGTAATAGAAAATAGTGATGGTGAGTTGATACCCAGTCGTATTCAAAACGGGTAGAGAGTTTGCATAGATTATAGGAAGCTAAATTTGGTTACTGGAAAAGATCATTTTTCGCTCCGGTTTATTGATCAAATGCTTAAAAGACTTGCAGGTAAATCTCACTATTGTTGTTTAGATAGTTATTCAGGGTATCACCAGATTTTGGTTGCACTAAAGGAGACAACCTTCACATGTCTAGTTGGCACCGTTGCCTACCGAAGAAGGCCATTTGGGTTATGTAATGCACCAATGACATTTCAAAGGTGTATGGTAAATATTTTCTCTAATATTGTGGAAAATTGTATGGAAGTTTTCATGGATGATTTTATAGTTTATGAAGAATCTTTTGAAACATGCATTATCAACCTTGAGAAAGTGCTTAAATGTTGCATTGAAATTAATTTGGTTTAAAATTATGAAAAGTGCCATTTTATGGTTGATCAAGGCATAATTTTGGTTCATACAGTCTCATCTAAGGGAATTGAAGTAGATAAGGCCAAGATAAATGTTATCAGATCTTTACCTTACCCAGCTACTATGTAAGAAGTTCGTTCTTTTCTTGGTCATACAGGATTCTATAGGCAATTTATCAAAGATTTTTTGAAGATTGCGCAACCCATATGTAGACTACTCCAAAAAGAGGTGAAATTAAATTTTTATGAGCCATGCAAGATTGCATTTGATGAACTACGACTCACTACAGCTTCAATTATTCAGCCACCAAAATGGGACCTTCCCTTCGAACTAATGTGCAATGCCTCAGAAGCACCTCATGCCATTTACTATGCCTCCATGACATTTAACGATGCTCAGAAGAATTATTCCATAATGGAGAAAGAATTTTTGGCTGTAGTTTTTAGGTTGGAAAAATTTCGGTCTTACTTATAGGGTACATGGGTGATCATTTATTCAGACCATGCTGCTCTGAAATATTTGGTAACTAAGAAAGAAGCAAAACCAAGGTTGATTCAATAGATCTTACTCCTATAAGAATTTGAGTTAGAAGTACGCGACAAAAAGGGGGCTAAAAATTTGGTGGCTGATCATCTCAGCCGGATCACTCCAACCAATACATCTGACATTCTCCAAGATGAATTTCTAGATGAAAGTCTCTTTGCAATCTAACAAGTAATTACATGGTATGTTGAAATAGTAAATTTTTTGGTGACTAAGTCCTTACCTAGTGATTTATCTAAAGCTGACAAGGATAAAATTAAAAGAGATGCTAAATATTACACATGGGATGAACCTCATATTTAAAAATTTTGTGTTGATCATATTATTAGAAGGTGTGTTGCAGATGATGAAATTCCTTCCTTATTAAATTTTTGCCATTCATTTGTGTGTGGAGGACACTTTGGCCCCAAAAGAACAGCTCGTAAAATTCTTGAATGTGGACTATTTTGGCCTAAACTATTTTATGATTCTTGCATGTTTTGTAAGTCTTGTGATCGTTGCCAAAGAACAGGTAGTCTGGGACGAAAAGATCAAATGTCACTTACAAATATCCTGGTATGTTTAATTTTTGATATATAGGGAATTGACTTTATGGGTCATTTTCCTTCATCTTTTGGTAAGACTTACATCATTCTAGCCACGGATTATGTGTCAAAGTGGATAGGAGCGAAAGCTACTCATCCAGATGATGCTAAGGTTGTAGTTAATTTGGTCAAATCTAACATTTTTGTCAGGTATGGAATACCTTAAGCTATGGTTAGCGACAGAGGAATTCATTTTGCAATTAAATTGTTGGAACTTTGATGAAGAAACATGGTGTTTTACATCATATTTCAACTGCATACCATCCGCAAACGAGTGGGCAAGATGAAGTCTCCAACCAGAAGATAAAATCAATTTTGGAAAAAGTGCTGAATCTGAACAAAAAAGATTGGAGCTTACGTTTGGATAATGCCTTGTGGGCATATCGGACTACTTACAAAACTCTAATAGATATGTCGTCGTACAAGTTAGTTTTCGATAAATCTTGTCATTTGTTGTGGAAATAGAACATAGAGCCTACTGGACTCTGAAGCAGCTAAACATGGATTTGGTAGAGGCTAGTAACAATAAGAAGTTGCAATTGCTAGAGTTAGAAGAGATCCATAATGAAGCTTATGAAAATGCGAAAATTTATAAGGAAAAAACTAAAGCTTTTTATGATAAAATCATTTTTAGGAAGCAATTTTCAGCAGGAAAAGTTCTTTATCATTCAAAGCTTAAGTTATTTCCAAGAAAATTACAATCTTGCTAGCTAGGAGCATTTATTGTTACTAATGTATTTTCTCATGGTGCGGTAGAAATTTAAAGTTTAGACACTTCCAAGGTGTTTAAGGTTAACGAACACTGTCTGAAACCATACTATGAGAAGTCTTCAGTCGAGAATGTAGAAGAGATAGAGCTGGCAGTGTTGGATCCTGAATTTTTCTTAGAACTAATTTTATTAAATTAGCAAGCATAAATATAAATTAGAATTCTTGAATTAGAAATTTTTGGAGTTTAATTAAGTATATTTAATTACGTGTGGTTGCATGGATTAAAAAGTAAGAGTTAGAATTAAGTTAAAGAGTTAGAAGACATTAGATTTAATATGGAAGGGTAAGCTTGGAAAGACAAAAGTTTGTCTTAAACTAACAAGAAAAGAAGAGAAGAAAGTTGTGTATAGTAAGGAAGAAAAAGAGAGAAAGTCGTAGAAGAAACTAGAAGAAGAGAAGGAGAAACCAAAGCATAGCAAGAAGAAGAAGGAGAAGAAAGAAAAAGGGTTCATCTAAAAATTTTTAGGTATTCCCTATCTTTTCTTCTTGCTTTAGTAGAAAAAAGAAACTAGTGAAAGTAGGTTTTATGTTGAAAATGAAGAGAGAAAGAAGAGGACCAAGAAATTTGTTTTTTTTTTAAATATCTTTATGGATTTCGAACTATATCTTAGTTCTTCTAGCCGAGATAAAGCTTATTTTTGGATAGTAGAGCTTTAGGGAAATTTTATTCGTATATGTTGTTTGAAAGAAAAATATGTTTGTTTGAAGGGAATTAAGAATCTCGAAGGCGAGAGCAAGAGAAAGAACAAACTTGAGCTTGGATTTATAAGTAAATAGGTGGGTAGTATGTTTATAGTTATTGTGATGATGAGCTAAAATATTTGCTTGTATGTATGCTAAATTGCTTGTCTTGAATTATTGTGAATGTGAAAAAAATGTTCTGTGAATTTGATATTATGTTTACTTTGAAAGATACTGCATCTTTGTATTAATGAAAAATAGAAAAATTTCAAGAAGTATGAAAATATGAATATGATATGAAATATGTAAGCATTGGAAATTTGCTTATGTGGGTAAGAGAGATACCATTCTGATCGTCACGTGCACTTTGACCTAAAGCCTTCTCCTGGCTGTTCGCTTGTGGCACATAAGCTCCGAAAAAGGACTCATTTTGTTCATGATGTAAACTTCGGTTTCGCCATTCTGTTTTATGGGATTCTCTCGAGCCATTATGTTATGCATTGCATCTTGAATTGTTAAACATAAAGCATAATTGAGTATTATGATTTGATTATTAAATGATTATATGATTTGATTAGTGTGATTTGTTAAGGCTAATATGAAATGAATATATATATTATACATATATGTGTCTATATGCTTAATTGTGTGTGTGGTTTGTTATCGCTGGCTATAAACGTATTAACCACTGAGCTTCCCAGCTCACCCCATTATCTTTCCACTCCTCAGGTGCGGAAATAGCAGATCGACATTGAACCTTACAAAAACTTCGGCTGACTCCAAGAATTTTCTATTTTTGTAACTAAGTTAGTTTAAAAACTTTTGGCACTTTAGAGGCATATCAAACATGAGCATTCATGATTGTATTTTTGTATTATGCTACTGATGTGGCTTTTGTTCGTAATTGAAATTATGTATAAACCTTGTGACATCTGAGAAATGGAACTTTGTCTTCTAAAGAAATGAATGAAAGAAGGGTTGAAGAACTTCTTTTGTATATGTGCAGAAAATTTCTTTCTGTTAGTGTTATTGTGTTGGGAATAAATTGTTAGTTGTTTAATGGTTTTTGGATAAATTCTTCTTAAGTAAATTAATGGGTTGGGAATATGATTTGTTAGGAGTTTTATGTGTATGGATTTTGTTTGTTGGATTCGGGTCTTTTGATATAGGTAGTAGTTTTTACAGATTGTAGTAAAATGAAAGAGGGGAGAAAAATGTGTTCTGAAACTTCAATGAATAAACTATATTGATCTAGGTAGAATTTGACAACATTGTCTTCATGAAAGTTGTGGCTCTTTTCCTTAGTTTTCTAACTACGTAAAGTTTATAATTTTTGGACTTCGGGATTAAAAGTTATGATGATTTGAAGTAGAGGTATGCAATCAGGGTTGCACGATCATGCACATGCATGATTGTGACAACCCCAATTTTTCAGGAATGTCGTGCACAAGCACGATCTTGACGAACCTTACTGTTCACCAAAAGTCACAATCGTGCTCCCTCTTCTCACGCCCGTGACTTTTCCAAAGTCACGCTCGTGACTTTTTCACTTCTTTTTATTTTATTTTATTTATTTGTTTGTTTGTTTATTTGTTCGACTCCTAATCCAAAATTTCATGTCTATTTTATTTTATTTGTTTGTGTATTTGTTTTTACTCCCACCATGAGTTCTTTTTATCTTTATCGTAGTTTTATTTATTTTATTTTAAAAGTCCCTCAATTTTGGCGTCTTGTTACAACGAAATAAGAATCGAGATCTGGGGCCAACAGGTAGCCCCAATCTATCTTTGATCAGGTAAGTCCTAGTTAAAGACTTAAAAGAAGTGCATTTGGGGGCAACCTAAAATTTCATGTTCAATTTTATTTTTAATTTTCAATAATTATCAATTTTTTAAATTTGTTTGATTTGTTTTGTATCAGCTGTCAACTTTATTCCATTCCCTTTAGTATTTTCATTTGTTAATATTTCCAATTCTAATTTTTTTAAAAAAAATCTTTTCCCGGTGGCCACGGTCATTTTACCACCCATCACATTTTTACCTTCCCACTTTCATTTATCTCTTGCTCTTACCTTCACTCACTCACAATTTCACACACCCATTACCGAATTAGTAAACACCCACATCTAACCTTTTACCCTCCTTTCCACCGTAATGCAGCCATTTTCCAGTCCAAATTTTTATTGGTTTTGTGCTTCCATTTTCATGTTTCAGGACTGCAATTTCATAACGATTGGAACCATGCCACGTAAGAAGAGTGATTCACGCAGGTTAGCATCACCAATCACGTCATTTGTAAACACCCAACCTCCATCAGATACCACGGCTACAGCACCAACTCCATCAATCCCTCCAATGTCCGAACCAACACCAGGCCATTCAATGAGGAATCGCACTCGAAAAGGTAAACAAGTCGAGAACAGAAGCCAATGGAATTCAAGAAGTGGAGCTTTCACTTCTTTTCAATTGCTAGAAGACAACTACAGATTTCAACAACTAAGCCAACGCAAAATCTATCCCTGTAAGTATGTTCTTACCGACACTCTTGAAGCTTTACAAGTTCGTGATTCTTTTGAGCAACTGGTTGGACAAATTTGTTGTAATGTGTTTATTAAAATTGACTACCTTGTATATGTTGAATTAACAAGAGAATTTTACAACACATTTCAATTTAATTCTCATGAAGAATTCAACTTGCTTACTGAAGGAATTGTGGAATTCAAACTTATGGGTAAAGAATTTGCATTATCTGTTGCTGAATTTAACGTGGACGTGGGTTTTATATCAACTAATGATGTTAAAAATGAACCATTTGTAAATTCTCGTTGTGATTATCATAGTGATTTTCATGCATCTGAATTATGGACTCAATGGTCCGTCGACCCTCATCTATATAATTCCAGTGCATCTAAGAGTTCATATTTAAAAAAATCTTATTTTCAAAATCATACATCGACTCTTAGCGTACAATTTTTTAGGGCATCGGGATTCTACAGGTACACTTTCTAAGGCTGAATTTTATTTTTTGTGGTGTATGGACAGACAAATTCCTGTTAATTTAGGTTTTTGGTTTTTGACACAATTTCAATCTGTGTTAAACAAAAGATCCAAACCATTAATATTAGAGTCCTACATCAATCAATTGGTCATTACCCTGACAATACTGACATGATTGTGGCTTGTGCCATAGAACCTTTGGATATGGAATGTTTATGCAGGATGAGAATTGTAGACATGAGTCATGGAAGGATATCCTTCACTAATTTGGGCCCAACTGTCCCTTCCAACCGACGTCCAACCATAAAGAGTCAGGTTGTCACAGATACACCGAGTAGTAGCCAACCTCTCCAAGCCAATTTGGACGTTCATTTAACTCGAATTGAATGCTAGATGCACCAAATGGAGAACAATTTAATAGCATATTGGGCACATCAAGGATTCCAAGCTCCTTACCCACCAACCCCATTATTTTAGCGCTTAACCTACAGGGAAGCTTTCTTTTCTCTTCTTTTCTATTTTCGCTTCTTTTATTTTATGTCACTACATTGGGAACAATGTATGGATTAGGTATGGGGTGGGGTATGTTCCATATAACTAATAGTTAGGAATCTTTGTTGAAAATTTTTGAATGCTTATTGACTTGTTTGCAATTGATTAACCAACTTTGACACCTTCTAAACTTCCATTTTTAATGACCTAAGTACTGCACGTAACTTGAGTTAAATTTATTTTAGGACAATAGATGTCACTTAGTTAAGAAATACAAGTGTATTTACTTAGTCAAGTTTTGGCAATCATATGATTAAACATGGTGTATAATTGTGGTGAATTGCATTAACTTGTGAGTTTTTGGGCTTAAAAAATTGAAACATCTATATCAATTTGTATTTCTTTAATGTGTGATTATCTTCTAAGGTGAAATTTTCTCTACAGCTTGCTTGGAATCGACTTGAGACCACATCTATACATGCATGCAGAAAAATGATAAAGGCTATCTTTGTTTTAACCCTTTAGCTTAAAAAGCCAACCTAATTCAATATCCTTTGTTAAACTTTTTGAGCTGAATCCTTTTTCTTGATAAACCCACAATAAAAAACTAAAACCTCTCATATCTTCACACATCATAAATGTAAGTAGGCATTTTAACCACAATTTATGTCAAAATTATTTGGAGAGATATGAAAAGCAAGGAAAAGAAAAAAAAAGATGAAAGGATATTGAAGAGATTTAGATTTGAATTGTGTGTTGTACTACTGTCTTTAAATATCAATACATTGGTGTAAAAAAAAGAAAGAAAGAAAAGAAAAAGAAACATAATAATACAGTGGTGAAAAACAAGTTATGGAGTAATCTATCTCTACGAAATGATGTTGTTGACTCCTTTGTGATTGAATTTGTGTCTCCACAAGTGGTTAGGTGCTTTGCTAATATTTATGATTTCTGACCTTTTTCGTTTCTCAATCCTTACCTTTACCTATAGCCCAATACAACCTTGAATAAAACCCTTTTGATTTGTACATGTTTATATTTCAAGTGGTGAAAAGTTGGTAAAAAAGCAAGCATATGGTAGAATATTTGCATTAGAAGAATTTGAGTGTAAAACTAAAGCAATAAACACCTTAGTGATTTGAGTGAAATCCAATCCGTGAGAGTTTGCTATAATTATGTGCTATTTTTTGAAATATGATTGCCTTAAATTGACTTTGCTTATATTACTTGAATGATTAACTATGGGACATTCATTGGTTACAAAATTGTTTGACTCTTATAGTGTAAACTATTTATTGTTGTGAGACTTGGAGTAAGGGAAGTCGATTAGTTGCCCAATTGATTGTAACTATAGTTTGTCGAGGACGAGCAAAAGATTAGTGTGGGAGAATTTGATAAATTGTTATTTTTGTGCTAACGTTGGATAGAAATCTCTTCAATGTGTTGAAATTTTTATTTAAAATTAATGAAATTGTTTCTTAATTGTTCTCAGATGATTTTCAATACATGGGAGAAGAATTTGAATAAATAAGAACCAAGAAAAGTAAAAGCAACTCGAATTTCAAGCTGGTAGAAAAATAATTGACTAAACGTGGGCACGTGCAAGGAAAAAACTTATCTGCAGAATCTGATTTGAAAACAGATTCGATACACCTAGGATTTTAATTATTTTGGGAATCAAGTTATTGTTTTTAGGTGGGGAATCTACTACCTGATTTGGAGGAGAGCCATATCTGATAAGATAACGAAAGAGAGAAGAGAAGACACTTCTAGATATATCATCTTTTACGTTTTTCTACAGCTCTTTTTCTAGTTTTGGGCTAAAGTTTTCATATTTTTTGAAAAAGTGCAGATATGGAGACTATGTGTTCTGCTACTTTTCTATTGAGTTTTAACTCTATTATGAGTACCTAAATCCTTCTTCTTGGTTGAAGGGAACCACATTATCATCTAGTGTGTGTGAGATTTTCTTAATAAAGTTTATTTCATTGATGAATATTAAGTGTCTTTCGTATTGCTTTTATGATTGAATTGATTTATCTCTAGGGTGCACAACTAGGAATTGATTGATTTAATTTATAGCCAGATTAGTAGAATTTGACGTTCAGTTTTGCCAATCTAAAGTGGCAATTAGGATTACCATCTTTACGTTAGGGATTGAAAATTCTAAGAAAGATACATATCTAGATTAAATACATATCATACGTGTATCGTCTTACTCACTGTTTCCCTTACTTCTTAAAGCTATTAATTAATCAAACTTAAGATCATATCTAAGTTGGTGACTAATAAGAATGTTTAGAATATATGTTTCTATTCATTTAATCTTAAGAGAACATTACTTAATGAGTATTTGTTAATGGACTTAATTTTATATTAATGATTCATATTAGTTTGATAACGTAGGTGGCTTGAAACTAAGATTTGTTCATCAATTTTCCATATCTGATTATTTTTTGTTATTTCCAATTTTTTTTCGTATTTTTTAATTTCTTCAAATCACGTTAATGTTGGTTGGTTGAATGGGTGAGATGATGCGCTTGGTACAAAGGGATTAATGTTGGGATTGGTGGGGTGAGTTTCTTGTTTTGACAAAGTTTTGGAGTTTGGTTACTATGGTTTGTACAGTGGAGTGTATCTCATCAATGTTGGACTCGTGATGCCCCAAAATCTCATGAACCTCATTTCGAAATTTTGCATTGGATTGATTTCGGGTTGCCATGTCGGGCCTACCCTGCTCTAATACGACCGATAAAAATAATTTTCAGAGAAAAAACAAAAGAAGAAGAATCAGGAGACTAGGTTGAAATAATTCTGGTCATATCCCTCTATTCCTCCCTTACAATGGCTTATTTATCACAACGGTAAGAATAATGAAGCCTAATATTTAGTAGGAAGTGGTTCCTACTTTGAAGCTCAACATTTATCTACTTACAATAGAAAATAAAGTAAAAATCAAGGCTAAGTCATCCAACAAATCCATTCGTCCTCAAATCAAGTAACAGTCCTGCACTTTCCATCCAAGCTACAGCCATGTACCTATCATAAAGGTTTCCATAATTTTACGTACCTTTTGGTGAGTTCAAGGTCTATAATTATTGTTATGGGACTCGTATAAATGGATGAGTTAATAGGAGAAGTAGAAAATAAGAGAATTCTTGGGTTGGAGGTTGATTGTCTATTTGTCTTGTGGTTCAACTTAAATAGTTTAGAATGGAGGAGTTCTTAGTTTCTTGGTGATGAGTTGTTCACGACATTTCCAATTAGATATGAATGACAAATAAGACAATGACAAGTATTTTGCTTGTTAATGTTTGTGGTGAGCCTTATATGTCAGCTATGATGTCCTAAGTCTATCTAAAAAAATTATAAAATTTCAGACTAAAATATCTTAACGATGGCTTGTATTATGTTAACTAAAAAGTCATTCTAAACGTCTCACAAACGTTAAACCAAAACATTTAGATTTAATTTTACCTTTTTACCTTATTCGTAAAGCAGATTCAGCTATTATCCAAGTATCCAGGATAAACACCACAATACATCAGTTATCTAATTGCCATTGTTAAACAGCTAATCCATACATAAAAACTGAAACTTTTGTCCCATGGAGGAGTTTGTATGGCCTCTCTTTAAGCAAAGAGTAAGATAGCTCATCTTAATTCAGTAAACTACAAGTGAATTGGGCATCTGATAGGGAAAGCTTCTCTGCCTTGGTAACTGCACTCAAAGGGAGGGGCACAAAACTCCGTGAAGGGCCATAAAAGTGAGGGAACTGGTTGGTACCATCCACAGCCTCGTATATCAATCCATCACCAAGCTGCATATCGTGTAAAACTATATACCAAATGCTCCATATTCTATTCTATGCAGCAAGTTTGAATCTAAAGGGGAAAAAACATACCTTTTTAGTAGCAACCTGAAGCAGGTACAATTCCATCTTGGTATTCTGAAAAAATCTCTCCAGTGTTGGCCTCACCTGTTGTCGGTGGTGATATCAGAACAATTAGAGAGGATACCCAGAACCAACAATCCTTTAAGCATCATCCTTCAATTTGGATATCAAAAGAAAGAAACAGAAAAAAAGAGAATACCTGATCGAGCTTGCTCAGGTGGATGAAACCGGCGGACCGATCAAGCTCACCACCGTAGACAGATCCGTTACTCTGCAATTCTTTCCACTCCTCAGCGGTACTTATCCTATACACAAACTCTTCTTCACCAGCCATTTCCCATTCACACCACCACCAACAATCACAGCGACCCCAAGTTGCCACACCACCTCCACGTATACAAACAATAACCTCACGTGAGTGTCTCCCCACATCGCACATGCCTTTGTGTATTCTTTTCTAATCGGGCTTCTACCAATGGGCCTGTTGGCGGTTACTTCTCTGGCCCAACTACTCCAGTGCTAAAATTCATCCGTCATTACTCATTACTACGCATAATTAAAACCAACATATTAATAATATTAATATACATATATGATAATGAAGGCGGCGTGAACGAGGATCCGTCGATGCACTCTGTTAGTCGCACTCGGTGGTGTCGGTACTCCGTTTCTTGAAGCTTCTACGGAGAATGGCGATCACGACGAAGCTTGGCTCACTCAGTCTTCTCCATTCTTCTCATGACCATCCGAAGAACGAGCTCTCTCTTTTGAATTTCAACTTATCCCAGCTCGGGTGCTCTCGATTTAATCAGTCCAGCTTCTTGCCGAAGCAGCGATCGAGAAATGCTGTTGCTCTTGCTCCTACGATCAGAGCTCAAAAAGTTCCTGGTATGTGCATTTTGCTTTCTGGGGTTTTGTATTGGAATTACAGTAGCTTACGATGAGCGCTCATTTTGTTTAGTTGCTTAATTATAGAGTATGTTCCCGATGCTAAATTCTACAAAGTGGAAGCGATTTTGAGGTAAATTTTCTTTTTCATGTTTCGTGGATCCTTCTGGTGTTGTTAATTTGAACTTGTTAACTTTTATTTTTTTGTTTCTTTCTTTATCTGGTCCGGTTGTACTGAATTTGCTCTGAAAAGACCCTGGAGAGTCTCTCAAGTTTCCTCGGTGAGTTGATAGTGTTTTATGAACTTGCTTTCTTCTCCTGTTGTTGATTTCTGTGTATGATCATATCCTTATTTACTACCTGAAGCTCTACGAGTCACATTCAATTAGATATGAAAATATTCACTTATTATCATGTACCTTGAGACGCTAATTGTGTAGCATAACTGGAATTCATTCTACTAAACAATAAGTGGTTAATGATCGACTTGATAAAGACAATTTTTTTTGCTTGATGTATCGTTGCAAAGATCATTCTGTCAACTATTTCCCATTCCTTGGTATGCGAACCTCTATTTGTATGGCACGTGATGATCGACTATTGCATTGATTGTGCTTCTTAATGGAGTTTTTTGGATAATTGAAGCGGTTAAATGCTTTCAAAATTCTGAGCTAAGTTTGAGTATACTTGAGTTTGTAGCGTACCTCTCAATTGGAACAGGATCTTGACAGTCAAAGCTGTTCCTTGATAGTTTTTTTAGTTTCTATACACGCCTCACTTAGCAATTCTAGTAAACGCTCTACTCAATTTAGGTCATTATGTTTTTCAAATTAAAGTCACTGGATCATGACACACCTCTTTGCAAGTTTCAAAGTCTCTTAACTGATTTAGTTGTTCAGTTCCCGGACCATAAAAGCTTTACCGGTTCCAACTTGGTAATCTGATCTTGCACAGTCCACTTTTCATTACTTTCTGGCACTTTAGGTACGCATTAATGAGTGAATGTGATGCTTTTTTGAGTGAGATGAGCACTCATCTAGCTACTTTTTTTTTCTTTTTAAACCAAAAAAAATGTAGATATAATGACTATTCCCAGCTTGAATTCATTGTCGTCATGCTACCTTCACAAGATAACTTGGTCCTTCCAAGGCACCCGATAATCTACAACTGTTATGTTCCATCAAACAAATGAGACCCAGTTTCTTTTTCTCACAGCTTTCCAAACTTCTGCTCACCATTTCATGTTCAATTTAGCATCTGAATCTCTATAGATTCTCGTAGCTAAACACTATTTTTACTTTATTGGTGAAAGTGAAGGCTTTGCTGAAAATTGGGATTCGTGGTGTCACTGTTTCTGATGTTCGAGGATTTGGTGCTCAAGGTGGTTCAGCAGAGAGGCATGGAGGTGAGCTTTAAGCTTCTTGATGTGTTGAAATTCCGTTGTATAAATGCTAAATGTCCCATAAAATCAAAAACTAGATCTATATTTTCTATATTACAATTCGAATATTTATTTCTCACTGTCACATTCCATGCTTTCTATTTTGGCTCTTATTTAGTATTATGTCCATATTGGTTCAGAATAAAGTCATAATCCCTATATTTATTGACCTTACTCATCCCTTGAAGATTTTTGCCCCCAACATTGTAGGCTCAGAATTTTCTGAGGACAAGTTTGTTGCTAAAGTTAAAATGGAGATTGTGGTAAGCAAAGATCAGGTATGCACATGAAGAACGGACTGTTTGTGAAGATCAAACGATTTAAACATTCAACTGTTGTTTTTCTTATTCAGTCATCGTATCTCAGGTTGAGGCCGTGCTGGAAACAATCATTCAGGAAGCAAGGACTGGAGAAATTGGAGATGGAAAGATTTTCCGTAAGATCTTTTGCATTGAGAAAATCAGATCCTGTGAATCATTTTTTCCCCTTTACTAGTAAAAGTTGGAGAAGTGGAACTTGTTTCATTTGTTATCTGGTTCACTATTTTTGCATTGGTACCAACTATGTTGTTGTCTGTTAACCTTAATGCAACTCAGTTTTTGCCTTAGTTTCGTTTCATGTATACTTATAATTGTTGTATGGTTATTTTTATTTTGTTAACTAAAACAGAACCGCATTTTATACTCCTCTTCAAATCAGTATTTCAGAGGAGGCTAGTTATTTTTTGAGAGTGAAGACTAATGTATTGCAGTGTATCTTGCATTGTGATAACTCGACTCCAACTTGTATGGCCACAGTCTCAAACATTTGTCTAACGGGAAAACATGCAATGCTTAAACTGTTTACTCATATTGTCTGATTTCTAATGAGGTTTCCATTGATTTTGCAGTGGTGCCTATTTCAGATGTTATAAGAGTTCGCACTGGTAATTTACTAGCTGTTCTGTTTTTACCTCATTTTTGGAGTTCAATGACTATAGCAACGCTTTTTCCTATTTTTCGGTTGTAATTTTCAAGCCGGAAGGCATTTACGAGTAGCTAAGCGACCTTTAATGTGAAATTTGTAGGTGAACGTGGCGAGAAGGCTGAGAAGATGACAGGAGGTCGATCTGACTTGTTCATTAACTAGCTGAAAGTAGCAACATGTGCAGTGGCATCTAACTCGATACTTCGCGAATAAAAATTAGGCTACTATTCTTGGCATCTTAACTCCGGAATGGGGGCTGGAGTTTTGTATAATGGGCTTTTAAGGAAACGTTGTTGGGCCCGTGGGGCCTCCGTGCTCGAATTTATGAACGCATGAACTTTGTTCTCTTTTTCGCTTGCTTAATTGGTTCATCTTATAAACACTTAGGATGCGTATCATTCTAAGTTTGATGAGACTCGGAATGGCTGAAGTTTGAGTTGCAGGTAATGGTTTGATGTTTGGAGGACAATGTAGTAATCTCCGCAAGTCTGCAATTGTAGATGTGAAAGCAACAGTAGAATGAACTACTCGTTGAGAGAAAACATGCGAACCGGTCTTATTATTCATCCAGTCTGAGAAGAAGCTTAGTTAGTGGTGAACAAGTCTGTCAAGAATCGAGAAAATAATTTCGTACAGTTTTTAACTCTTTATGGTTCGAATCCGTGACGGGCGAGACGCCAATTGGTTCACTCCTGTGAATATCTTCGCAATTTATAACCTTATTAATCCCACCTCTGACCCAATTTATCACATCCCAGTAAGACCTCTCAGTCGATGATTTGCATGCTCCATTGAATTTGGACAACGCATCATGGTAATCACACCTGCATGTCCCAAGTTTTTTCTGGGCAGTGAGATCAGTTGCCTTTGTTGGAAGAAGCAGTTAATTCAAAATTTGAGGAATTTCTTTTGTTTTTTTGTTAGGATCAAATAAGGCGGATGGTTTTCTGCGGTTGTACTTCCTACTTTCTAAGATTTTAAGAAGATTAATGACTAAGTTTGATCACGTAGTAGTTGCAATCGAGGAATTTAAAGATGTGTCCACTTTTTAGTTTGATGAATTAATTGGGTTCATTACAAGCACATGAAGTCAGGATTAATAAGACAACAATGAAGGAAGAAAAAAAAAGCCTTTCAAATCAAAGGAGAAGTAGAATCTTCCAATGAGAAAGAGGTGGAGGTGGTGGTGGATTCTAAGGAAGGGGAAGAGGTCGTAACAACTAAGACTTCTTATTGCAAAAAATATGGGCATATAAAGAAGTTTTGTTGGTCCAAGCTAGAAGTAGAAGGTAACTATGCAAGAGAAGAAGAGGAACAAGTTGATTACTTGTTCATGGCTCACAATTCTAAAGAGGGGTTGATCAATGATGTCTGGTATCTTGATAAAGGGTGCTTGCATCATATAACCGGAGGTAGATTCAAGTTTAAGGAGTTGGACAAGTCATCAAAAATTAGGTGCAGTTGAGAAATGACAAGCAACTTCAGATAGAAGGATTTGGGACAGCCATGGTAATGGTAGGTAACCGAGCAAAGTTCATTAAAGATATGCATTATGCTCCTTGTCTAGCTCACAATATGATAAGTGTGGGTCAACTAATTGAATGTGGATACTTTGTGGTATTTAACGGATCCCGATGTGTGATAAAGAATGAGAAATATGGAAAAGTGCTTGCTTATGCTAATATGTCTCCAAATAGCATGTTTCCTTTAGATAGCAGTAAGCGATGGCATTTGAGGTATGGTCACTTCAGCAAGAAGAGTTTACAACTGTCGAGAAATAAGCAGATGGTCAGTGCCCTCCTCTCAATCTCTACACAAAAGAAGCCATGTGAAGTGTGTGCACTTGGGAAACAAACAAAGAAGGCTTTTCCAATTGGAAAAGCTAGGCGAGCAATTGAAGTTTTGAAACTAGTTCATACTGATTTATGTGGTCCCATAAAGAGTGAGTCTTTCTCTAGAAGTAAGTACTTCTTGTTCTTTTTTGAAAAAAGAAAGAATAAAATGCATTTAAAGGAAAAGGATAATTAAGGGCTTACAACATATCTAAGGTAACCTTAAAGCCATGAAAACATTAGATACTATTTAGCTAAGCAACATATCATAATTGAAAGAAAAAGACTAGAGAATGTTGTTGTTGGTGGGAATGCTACATAGTGCCACAAGTTCTTTAATGTTGTTTAAAACTTCAAAGATAAGATTGTCTATAGGCTTGGACTTGGATTCAAATCGCATAGCATTTCTGTCTTTCTATATAAATTGGACACACAGTCTAACTACTATTGTGTAGGACGAGATCTTAGTAGCTGTCTAGGATGATAACCAATGAATATCAGCAGAGAAGTTATTCTCTTGGATAACACAATCGCAACACATAAGAATAGCTCTCCATATCCTATTAGTTACCTCACACATAAAAAATAAACAATCTTGTTATTTATTGATGTTTATAGCTGAATGAGTTGGGTGTACTTCTAACATTGAAATCAAAAACTTTTGAGCATTTCAAAAAATTCAAAGCTATGGCAAAAAAGCAAAGCCAAAAAAATATAAAGGCATTATATACAAACCATGTTGGAGAATTCCTCTCAAAGGAGTTCATAACGTTTGGTGAGGAGCAAGGCTTCAAAAGGGAATTGACAACACCTTATATTCTGGAGCAAAATGGAGAAGCTGAGTGAAAGAACCGGACAATAATTCAAATAGCTTGTGTAACGATAAAATCTAAAAGGCTTCTTAACAGTTTCTGGGCAAAGGGCATGGCAATAGCTGTGTATCTTCTAAATATCTCACCCACAAAAGCTGTGTGGAATCAAACTTCTTATAAAGCTTGGAAAGGTAAGAAGCCATTACTGAGCCATTTATATATTTTTGGCTGCATGTGTTATGCTTTGAGAACAGAAGATAAGCATAAGTTAGACGATAAATCACAAACATTTATATTTATGGGTTATTGTACTAACTCTAAAGCTATGGCATTTATGACCCTATAAACGACTACATAGCCATTAGCATAAATGTAATGTTTGATGAGCAAGCAGCCTGGAAGTGGAAAAGCAAAGATAAGAATCCATAGACGTCAATTGAAGAAAAGAAAGGAGAACTTGAATTCAAAAAAGAGGTAACAACTCTGATTAATTCACAGAATTTGACATTAGTAAAATCAAGTCCATCGTCAAACTCGACCTCTTCATCGGAAAAGTCTCCTCCCAATGATTCAATTCTAATGGAGTCAGCTCAGCTACGCATAAGTGATAGTGATAAAATTCCTTGACATCGATTTGAAATTGAGGGAGAGGCTACATCGCCATTAGTTCTATTTGCTAGGGATCTGATCACATTGGAAGAAGTTATGTAAAAGCAGGAATGGAGTGACGCAATAGAAGATGAACTGATGTCCATACAACATAGTAAGATGTGGGAGCTAACTAATCTTCCTAAAGGTAAAAATTGCATTAGATTGAAGTGGATTTTTTAAAAAAAGTTCTTAGCTGATGGCAGTATTCAAAAGCATAGCGCATAATTAGTAGCAAGGGGATATGCTCAACAACAAGGGGTGGATTATGACGAAGCCTTCTCACTGGTAGCTTGATTGAAACTATTCGACTTATTCTGGCACTAGTAGCTCAAAACCACTGGAAAGGTCATTAGTTTGATGTTAAGTTAACCTTCTTAAATAAAGAATTACATGATGAAGTGTATGTAAGTCAGCCTCCTGGATTCGAAAGTTCAAGCAAACCAGACAAAGTGCTCTGGTTGAAGAAGGCGCTTTACGGGTTCAAATAGGCCCTAAGAGCATGGTATAGTAAATTTACAAGTTCTTTCGTGTAAAGGGCTACAAGAGGAGTATGCATGAACCAACCTTGTACGTTAAGAAGGTATGAGTGATTTGTTGATAATAAGTTTATATGTTGATGACATGATTTACACTAGTTCATCAAATCAGCTTATATTTGAATTTAAAAGCTCCAGGAATTTAATGTTTGAGATGATAGATTTGGGTGAATTGCTTTACTTCCCAGGGTTAGAAGTTATTCAAAGCAAGGAAGGAATATTTATTTCCCAAAAGAATTATATTGATGATACTTTGAAGAAATACAACATGAAGGATTGCCAAGAAGCCATTACACCCATGAATATCAACGAGAAACTACAAGCAAATGATGGAACTGCACAAGCTGATGGTGGTTAGTACCAGACTTTGATTGGTCATCTTATGTATGTGACACATTCACTTTCAGACATTAGCTTCTCGGTAGGTGTACTCTTTAGATTTATGCATCAGTTTGCTAAGCACCATTTTGGAGTAGTTAAGAGAGTACTTCAATATTTGGTTGGAGCAAAGGATCTGGGGCTATGGTACTGGAAAGCAATTTCCTTCAACCTCAAAGAATATTGCAACAATGATTGGGTAGGAGCTGTTGATGATCAAAGAAGCATGTCAGGAAGCTACATTACTCTTGGGTTATGAATTGTTTCATAAAGCTCCAAAAAACAAGCTACTGTCGCTCTTTCATCCACAAAAGCTGAAAATGTTGCAATAACTTCAGCAGCATGTCAGGCAGTATGGCTAAGGAGAATTTTATGTGACTTGGGATATGAGCAAAAGGAAGCCACCGACTTATTCTGTGATAGCAAATCAGCAATAATGTTAACAAAGAATCCTGTCTTTCACAGTAGAACCAAGCACATTGAGATTAAACATTATTTTATTATGGAGCTAATAGTTAAAGGGGAAGTTCAATTGTCAAGTTCCCGGAAAAATCAACAAACTGCAGACCTTCTCACCATGAACTTATCACAAAAGAAGCATGAAGAGTTTTGTGTTCAATTAGGACTCTCCATATTGAAATGAAGGGGAAGTGTTGGAAGAAGTAGTTTGAATTTTTAGGAATTTCTTTTGTTATTCTGTTAGCATCAAATAATGTAGATGATTTTAGGCCACTATACTTCCTAATTTCTAGGTAAAACATTAAGAGTTTTGTGCTTAACAAACTTTATTTTCTAGCACTTTTCTATTTGGTTTTAAAGTCTATTTAATAAGCTCCTCTTCAACTTCAATAATATGAACGATCAACAACATTGTATCTCTCCTTTCATCATTGTTCTTTAATTTTCTCCAACAACCTTATCTTTTGAAATTATGGTCAGTGCCTGGTATGCCTCACCGATTGCATGGTCAATAGATTATGGGGGATAATCCATTCATGTCAGCTCTTGGAGTGCGAGGGTCGTAGGTTAAACTACTCTCGCGAAAACTGTAATCCTAGGATTGCTTACATATGTTGTCGATCATGGTAATATCTATAACTTCAACTCGATGTTGTGAAAGAAAGATAGCTATAAGACACAGGATCAACGAAATCGACAATCAAGCCATATTTTGTTTGTGAGGGGAAAGATTGGAACAAGTGTTGAAATAAATTCCATTTTATTTTTGGTATGTTTTAGCAATTTGTTTTCTATAGACTTAGTCATTTGGTTGTTGTTGGAGTCAAAGATTGTCTATTGATTTCGAGGTGTTGTTATTTGATTTTTAGGAGGTATTGGACTAATGCAGATCATGGTTGCTTAGTTTCCTATTTTTTGGTATTTTTTTCAGTGTAGCTTTGATTATAAAAGGCTATTGAGTTATGAATGAATATTATGAGTAAAAATGTCACAACCATATCACTTATCTTTTTCTTTTATATTTTATGAGTGCTGATTTTATATTAGTGGTATTAGAGTGTAAGATCCTTGAGACCCTAAGAGTGAAACATTTGAGGTAGCTACACATTTTTCTTTCTTCAGTTGTTCAATGGCATACCCAAATTCCAATTTTATATAAGCTGCAATTCCCCCACTTTGATGGTCACTATGATCACTGGAGCATGCTGATGAAGAACTTTTTAAGGTCAAAGTAGTATTGAGCCACTGTAGAATCTAGAATTCATGAGATGGCAGAAGGCACAACTATGATAGATGTAACATCCCGTTACCTATACGGCTAGAACAATTATTTGTGAGACGTTTATATGACTTAAGATAAATGAACGTTAGACATAAGTTTATGACATATTGTTTGGCACATTCATACAATTGTACAT
>JAOQMS010000009.1:22207244-22232174 GCA_027563885.1 Erythroxylum longipes | reverse complement strand
TGTGATGCCATGTGGAGTAACTGTAGTGATCGCACGTAGCGCTCCCTTATCATAGGATATGTACCAGAATGACCTGCGGGCGTCCCGGTGCGTACCCTACGGTAAGGGGGTGTTACAAAAATGTTTAACCAAATGTAGACAAAATATTCATACAAAATATAAATTAACATTAAGTTAAATATTCATAAAAAGAAAAAATTTAAAATGTTCAAACAATGGAATAGTGTTTACAATAAAAAGTGTCAAATTAATAAGAATTCAATATGCAATTACTTGAAAATATAACTAAAGCAGTATAATCCAATCCAGCTTCCTTGTATCCGTCATCTTCATAAAAATATCTCTATAAAGTGGAGAATCATGTAAAGCCTTTATAACCTTTCCATATTGCACACCGTCAACACTCAATTCATCTAAGGAATTCATACATTCCATTGTAATGTTAGACTCTTGAGATCTATTCTCCGTAGTGGATGATGTTTCACTTAGTGTTTTCTTAAGTAAATCATTCTTCCTTTTTGATTGTTCACCAAGTATAAGCAAGACCTCTTCCACAATGTTAGAATGTGTCTTTTTTGCCTTCTTATTCTTTGGAGATTTCTTTATTTTAGATGGAGAACTTATATCTTGATCTTCTTTTTCATTATACGAGTAATCTTCATCAACATCTCTATGTTCCTCTTCTGTACTATTCAATGGAGATTTAGTTGATGGATGTGCATGCACCCTAGTTGCAATAGTATCTCCAAAAATATGACACAAGTCTGAAAATTCCTTACATCCTTTTTTTTCTTGAATCTATGAACCATTTATGCATCTATAATGATGAAAAAGTAATATGAGAATAAATATTAGATAATATGATATATTAATAAAACAAAGACATATTTTACCTTAAATAGATTTTCCCAACATTTATTTGTAGCATTAACTTCACCAGTAAAGGAGTTGTAGCTGATTCTTGTTTCTTTGAGTAACTTATTGAAATTCTTCAGTCTACTCCTTAATCTATTATACTTATTCTTCAATTGAATATCAGTATACTCCTTATTGAATTTTGTTTGAAACCCTACCTTAATATTCTTCCAACCAGATTTGGAAAAGGTAGTAGTCGTTCGATTTCCCTTCTTCACTTCTTTAACCATCAAGGAGATTAAATACATCTCTATGGTATCATTCAATACCCCATCTTTTTCATTTATTTACACACAATCATTAGAATCGTTCATATTGTTCAAATCTTTTATCACTAAATGTAACCACGTATAATTGACATGAATCATAACAATTTCTACAAAGTATTAAGTGCTAAACATGGGTCAAAATAAACATGAGACAACCATATTAAATTCTAAACTGCATAAAGTACATGGAAATGATAGAATAAAAATAAAGGTGTAATTTTGTTTCTATAGCATAAAAATAAAAATGTAAACTTAAGCAAAGGCATAATATATGCATGATGGTCAAACCAATAGGCCTGCCATTTGACCCCAGTTCAATCTCATGATAAATGTACTTAAACAAAGGGAGATTGATAGGAGAAAGAGATAAAGCATCATTCCTTCTGAACCTGTCTTTCTTATACAAATACTCCAAGCTCAGCATCAACTAGCTCGTGACCATTTACTCATGTAAGTTCTGATACCGTAGCAGAATTTGTGTGCTGCTTAATGCACCAAGCCTAACACTCTCTGTCCATAATAAAAAAGTGGGAACTCACACTTTAGCGCATATATAACTCGCACAATACTGTATTCAACAATTCATTTCATTCAGTTTCGTAAGAGCTTAAGCACAATTATAGCTGTCGGATAGTTTTTGTTGAATTTTTTGAACAAGTTTCAGCAGATATATGTTAATGATTCTCTAATTTATGTGGCTCACATATCAATCATGTACAAATTGGACAGAGATTATCTTCTTCCTTGAATGCTTATACTTAAATCTGATCCATAATTTGAATAACTTGAAACTAGTGAATGTTTGTCATAAATTACCCATATATGTTTCTCTATCAACTTGATGTAAGTTTGGAGACAAAAGGGGGCATGTTGTTAGTGAAGTAGGCTCCATTCTATGCCCCAAGATCAACTGTCACCATAAAAAATGATTCTTTAAGGGAGGAGTATGATTATGACCACGTCTTCCCGGCAAGAAGAAAACGACCTTACATTTGTGGCTATAAACTTTTATATTGTTCTATAAATGTCAAATCTTGGCATGCACTTTTAAAAAGTACAAATAAACAAACAGTCATATTATCACATTTGGGCTTACTACATGTGTGAAGTGATTCACGTTTCTCCATCAATTTTCAACACAATTCATCGATCTAATCTCTATTTGGGTATTTAGCGTTCATGTGTTTATGTGTGTGGGGGTTTATTTGTTTTTTTAAAGAGCTGTCAACACTAAACTAAAGATATGATGGTGTTTGGTTAAGGTATGAGTGCAGCACAAAAGAGGAGCTTGTCTTTAAGTGATATACATGAGATGCACATGGGAAAAAGGCATGGACAAAACAGAATGCAACAGCTATCTTTGGTTTATAAAAGCATGAAATTAGAATCAGTTCAACATACAGTGTTTTTCTTAATTACGAAAGAAATTAGGAGTTAGAGAGTTGCTAGAGTACGTACTGAGGAGTACTAGTGAGTTCTTCTTAAAGAACTTTTGCAGGTGTTGAAATAGACACTCCATCTCTTATGACCCTTTTTCTTTTCATTGAAGCTAGTGGAACCACCTACGTGAGATCTTTAGAGTAGATAGCAATTAAGCTATCAAACCAAGTAAAAATCTTTTGTATGCTCTTTATTTGTCTACTAATCTTGAAAAGATTAACATAAGTGGTATCAGAGCCAATTCTCAGTATTCTGAGTATTCAAACAATCAAGATTCATCAAGAAGGTGCAGGAACAATCATACAAGTAAGCCTAAATCTTCATACCTTTTTTCTGATCTATTTTTGCAATTAAAAGACCATCAAGAATTCTAGTTTCTTGTCTTCATTTAAACTTTGTAACAAAATGGTGGGCAAAGAAATGGATGTTTTTACTGGTAAAAAAGATTTTGCAATCTAGAAACTTTAAATGCAAGCTTTACTTGAATCTTATGGTTGTTGTGGTGCAATTAAAGAATAGTATGATATAGAAACAGATCCTGTTAAGAAAATTAAGCTGCAAAGGCTTGCACATAGCCAGTTAATGCTTTATTTATCACTTATTGTGATAAAGAAAGTGCAACATTGCAATACTGCAAAGAAACTGTGGATGAAGCTTGAAGAACTTTATGCTAAAAGGTGTCTACCTAACAAGATAACACTTTTATACAATCTAGCCAACTATAAAATGAATACTACTGTAACTCTTGATGACAATATGGATTATTTCTGTAAATTGGTCCAAGACTTAAAAGCTACAGGCGAAAAGATATCTGAAGATCACCAAGTTGTGGTTATTCTAAAGGCCTTACTATCATATTTCAATGCCTTCAAAAAGGTGATTAAGCATGCCAATGGAGAATCACTTACTGTCAAGAGGGTGCTAGATTCACTAATAGAGAAAATTGTGGATTCAAGAAGGAACCAGAAGTCATGTTTACTGATAATAAACGAGACAAGAAGCCTCAGCAAAAGAATAGTAAGAAGGGAAATTGGCATAAAGGAAATGGCGGAGATAAGCAGACTAAAGATAATGCAAAAAAGAAGAAAAAGACTATATGCAAGAAGTGCTTCTACTGTGATAAAGAGGGGCATTTTGCCAGAGACTGCAGAAAGAAGAAAAGGGACAAGGCTGCACAAGGTGGAGATGCTGGGAATGTGGAGAAACCTGAAGAATCTATTAGTGATGAGCTGCTTACTATTACTGAAGAGAGTGGAGATCTCAGCAGAGAATGGATCTTTGACTCTGGTTGTACTATGCATTTCACTCATAGAAACTGTCCACATTCTAACCAATTATTGCTAAAGTAAAGATGGAATACTCTAGACAGCAACAGGTTAAAGGTAGTGGGAATGTTTCTATCAATATGTTTGACGGGAAGAAAAGAACCTTAACTAATGTCGGATTTGTGCCTGGAGTGAGGAGAAATCTCATTTCTGAAAGTATTTTTTATAAATAAGACTTTAAGATAAGATCTAAGGATGGACTTAGAGAAATTCTAAAGGATGGAAGAGTGATCATAAAGGGAGTTGAAAGGGGAGGGCTCTACTATGTGATAGGCACTACTGAAGTGAACCTAACTATTGGAAATAAAGAGCTAGATTCAACTAAGTTATGACACTCAAGATTGGGACATGCAAGGAACAAGAGCCTGATGCACCTTTCTAAACAGGGGCTAATTCAAGGAAAAAGTATAAGGAAGATGGAATTCTATGAATCTTGTGTGTTAAGAAAGCACCACAGAACCAGTTTTCAAAAAGGAACTAAAAGAGCTAAAGAGATCATGGAGCATGCTCACAGTGATCTCTGTGGGACTAGCATAAGCATCCACTGTAGGAGAAAATAGATTCTTTATGTCCATAATAGATGACAAGTCTAGGAAATGCTAGGTCTATCCTATGAAAAGGAAAGATGAAGTACTGGAAATCTTCATTAAGTGGCATACACTAAAGGAGAATCAGATAGGGAAGAAGCTAAGGTGCTTAAGGACTGATAATGGTCTTGAATACTACAATAAAGAATTTCAAGATTACTTCAGCAAGAAAGGTATTCAAAGGAACAAGACTGTTAGAGCAACACCTCAGCAGAATGGTGTGGTTGAAAGGCTCAACAAGACACTCCTCGAACAGACTAGATGCATGTTGTTATCTTCAGGGTGTTCACAATCACTATAGGGTGAAGCTATCAAGACTGCGACTTATTTAGTAAATAGATTGCCTACATCAGCAAATGATTACAAAACACCTTAGGAAATCTGGAATGGAAAGAAGCCTAGCTTGGCTCACTTAAGAACTTTTGGCTGTACTGTTTATGCTTACCAAAAGGAAGGTAAATTGGAACCTAGAGAAGTTAAAGGAGTGTTCTTAGGCTATCCAGAAGGAGTTAAAGGCTACAAAATCCTACTGCTTCAACAGGGAGGTTTTAAAACTGTTATTAGTAGAGATGTGATTTCTAAGGAAAATGAATTTCCTTTATTGTGCAGAAATCTTGCAGATTCTAACCTACAAAAGGAAATTCAAGAGCAACTAGGATCACCAGGTACTTCGGTTCCTTTCTATGTGCTACCAGAAACTAAAACAAAGGAAGATAGCATACAACATCATGATGAGGAGCTTGTACAAGACCCTACCCACTATGAACAAGAAACTAAAGAAACTGAAGGTGAAATTGAGGAGAGAATTTCACACCTAGTTGCAGATAGCATTAATGAATCTCTAGTTGACTATCAAATTACTAGAGATAGAAAACCAATACAAAGGATACCTAACAGGAGGTACAATGACTCTAACTTAGTGGAATATGCTTGTCTTGTTGCAGAATCTATTGACTGCAGGGCACCGGAAACCTATGAAGAAGCTATGAGCTGAGAGGATGCTGAATAATGGAAATTGGCTAGCAAGAATGAATATTCTTCTTAATAAAGAATATGAATTGGGTATTAGTGCCCAAGCCACCTAAAGCAAAGCTGATTGAAAACAGATGGTTGTTTAAGCTTAAAGAGGGAGTCACAGAGGCAGAACCCAAGATATACAAGGTCAAGCTTGTAGCTAAAGGATACAGACATAAGGAGGGAGTTGACTATAAGGAGATTTTCTTACCTGTTGTGAAGTTCAAGACTATAAGGCTCATTCTTATGCTAGCAACTATCTATGACTGGGAAATCCATCAAACGGATGTTAAAATGACCTGGCCTTCCTATATGGAAAGCTTGAGGAAACTATCTACATGAAGCAGCCAGTTGGTTTCTTAGATAAAGCTAAGCCTGACTGTGTCTGCTTACTTCAGAAATCTCTATATGGGTTGAAACAAGCACCTAAATAGTGGAACAAGAAGTTTCATAAGGTAACAACTAGTATGAAATTCACTAGAAGTGCCTACGATTATTTTCTTTACTATAAGGACCTAGGAGAGACAAAAGTTGTCTTTATGCTAGTCTATGTAGATGATTTAGTCATCATTGGAAAGGACTTAAGCAGAATCGAAGAGGTGAAGAATGCTCTATGTAAGCATTTTGAGATGAAGGATATGGGAGAAGCACATAAGCTTCTAGGAATATAGATTATTAGGAATATGAGGGAAGGGAAGCTATAGATGATTCAGAAGAACTACATCAAAATGTTCTTGCCCAGTTCAGTATGGAATAAGCGAAACCCAGCTCTATTCCTAGAGGTTCATATCTGCAGATGGTTGCTAGTAAGAGTCCTCAAAATGAGGAAGAACATAAAGCTATAATGAATTATTCCTATGATGTTGGAGTTGGGAGTATCATATACATGATGCTATGTATAAGACCAGACTTGGCCTATGCAATCAGCATTCTAAGCAAATTCATGGCCAACCCAGGATTTGAGCACTGGCAAGGTTAAAAAATGTTCTCAGATACTTGGCTGGAACTTTAAAGTATGGTTTATGTTTTTCTAAAGTTAAACTAGCTAAATGCAATGAAATATGTTTGCATGGTTTTGTAGATGCAGATTATGCAGCAAATAAAGACACAAGGAAATCATTATCAGCATATTTTTTCACATTAGCAGGAAACTTAATCAATTGGAAAGTTTAAAAATAGTCAGTAGTATCTCTATCGACGACAGAGGTAGAATATTATGCAATCACAGAAGGCGTAAAAGAACTAACATGGCTGATAGGCATCATAAAGGAAATTCAAATTAACTTAGCAACAGTAACAATCTATACAGATAGTCAAAGCGCATTTTACCTCAGTAAGGATCCTATCCTTCATGAGCGATCCAAACACATCGATGTGGGACTTCATTTCGTTAGAGACAGAATCGCTAAGGGTCTCTTCACTCTGAAGAAGATAGCTGGTGACATAAATTCCTCGGACTTTGGAATGAAGAATGTTACGACAAGGAAATTCAATTTATGTAGAGATTATCTACAGATCAGTGAAGCCCTTTAAAGATAACAATCATTGAAGAACCTATTTTCGATCTCACGTTTGAGATGTATACTAGGGTTTGTTTTCTTAAATCTCTTACAAATCGATGAACGGCGTCAAAATTAATAGAGAAGGAGGGAATAAATATAAAGTGATTCACGTTTCTCCGTCAATTTTCAACGCAGTTTATCGAGCTAATCTCTATTTGGGTATTTAGGGTTCATATGTATATGTGTGTGCGGGTTTATTTGTTTTGTTTAATACAGTAAAACCTATATAAATTAATATTGTTGGGATCATGATATTTTATTATTTTATAGAGATATTAATTAACCGATAAATTAATAAATATTAATTTAAAGAGATTTTGTAATTGATTGAAGTTAATTTTTGATGACATCAAAAAGCATTGTATCTTAGAAAAATTCATGTTTCATATTAATTGAATGAATCTAAAACATAGATTCATTGTACATAATATTAATGAAAACTAATAAATATTCATTGTTTCTTAATAATTAAGTATTATTCATTGTATTTTTACTTAAAACATTCAATGTATGTACGTATGATGGAGATAAAAATACTTTCTAAACAAGATAGAAAATTTCTTGAAACCACACCCAACAATGGCTCCTCATCTAAAAGGTGTCATGAAATCAACAATGACAGATCAAATACGCAAAGAACTCTTCACAATTTTTTGGTGTAGTTTGAGAACACAAGACCAGAAATTTTGGATGCAATAAGAAAAGTTAGAGGTGAGCTTCAACTAGACTTAAATTTTAAGAAAAAACAAACAACACTAGAACCATATTTCACTAAATTGTCTTAGTTATGTTTGTGTAAGTTTATATAATTATTAATTTATGATATTAATGGGACCCTATATTTACATAGGGGTATTTTGAAAATATATTATCTTATTATCTTATCAAAATTTGTTAAATTTTCAACTAGCCCAAGTCGAAACCGGAGAAAAATATTATCTTAGAGAGTTTATTAATTTACCGAGTATCAATTTAAAGAGATTCTATTGTAGCTGTCAACACTAAACTGAAGATGTGATGGTGTTTGGTTAAGGTATAAATGCAGCACAGAAGAGGAGCTTGTCTTTAAGTGATACACGTGAGATGCACATGGGAAAAAGGCATGGACGAAATAGAATGCAATAACTTTCTTTGGTCTATAAAAACATGAAATTAGAATCAGTTAAATATACAGTGTTTTTATCAATTACGAAAGAAATTAGGAGTTAGAGAGTTGTTAGAGTACTTACTGAGGAGTACTAGTGAGTTCTTAAAGAACTTTTGCAAGTGTTGAGATAGACACCCCGTCTCTTATAACCCTTTTTCTTTTCGATGAAGCTAGTGGAACCACCTACGTGAGATCCTTGGAGTAGATAGCAATTAAGCTATTGAACCAAGTAAAAATCTTTTGTGTTCTCTTTATTTGTCTACTAATCTTGAAAAGCCTAACAACATGTAATTGTCAAGTTTCAGTTTTAATAATGTTATTCCAACTATGATTTCCACTGTTCATGGTTCTGTGCTTGCTTCTTCATAGAAAGATGATGTTATTAATAAGTATAACAAAGGTTGTATATAATATGCTTCTTTATAAAGTATCACTTGTATAGTTTGCTTCTATGCCTAAAGATTGGTAAGTATTAACTTATAATCCTAGAAGGAAATGAGTATGGGACATAATTGCAAATAAAAGTACATTTATCAACAACAACAATGTACACTCATCGCATTTTTCATAGGTTATTGTTCCTGAAATTGTAACTTTGCTTGTAACCTTTTTACTTTATCTTCAAACAATGTAAATAAATGATCCCATCTTCACTCAAGACATGTCAGATATTTTCATACTATAGCTTTCCATTCACCTTTTCCATTTCAGGATTCTGCACTAAAAAGTATGTTCTGAAATATAAGGTAAACCAGACACTGGATCAACAGATAACGATCATGTTAGTATTACTCTTGCTTCCCAAACTTTCTCGTCAGATCATCGGAAATCATAAATTCACCTCTTCAGGATCAAAACTTTGGTTCCTTTTTACTATTCACTCCCTTCAACTACCCTTAAATTCTTTCATACTGACATGATTGAATATATAAACATCTTTAGGAAGCAAAGAATGTAATATAAAACAGATTGATCTGGTAGTTTCAAGGTAAGGTAGTCCGCGTACATAGGCTACGATTTGCCTCACCTTTGTCGATCACTAAACAAAGGTGAATCTTGCGCAATTTAAGCTATCAAATTTTAGTCCACAAAGGAAACATAATAAGTGAATAACATAGACGAAGATCATTTAATGAGAAGACGATGAATGCAATCAAGCAACAAATACAAAAACACATACAAGCAACAGATACTTGGAGAAATCGCAGAAACTAAACTATAGTAACATGTGCATGGTACTGTAGCGTAATCAAAACTAAATTATTAATTCACTTGTTGATATTTTGTGTCAAGACGAACATCATTAGAAGAGAAGGTGATGAACGTAAGTCAAGTAATATATACAAAAACACATACCAGCAACAGATACGTGGAGAAATCGCAGAAACAATATAAGTGAATATGCTATAGTAACATGTGCATGAGTACTGTAGCATAATTAAAACTAAATTCTTGTTGATATTTTGTGTCTAGACAAAGATCATTAGAAGAGAAGGCCATGAATGCAAGTCAAGCAATAGATAAGAAAACACATACAAGCAATAAATACGTGGAGAAATTTCAGAAACTATAATTGAATAACAGATAATATGCTACAGTAACAACAATAGTAAGTAAAGTAATAGATACGAAAGCACACACAAGCAACAAATACGCAAAGATGCAGAAGACGACCAACAAATACGAAAACAAACCTAGAGAAATTGTAGCACCGGTGAAGATGCAGAAGACGAAGTCAATGCAGAGGCAGAGAAACCAGTATGATTTGTTTTTGTGAAAAAAATTGTCTTAAAAATAAATGAAAACCTGTTTTCAAAATATACGAAAACACGATTTTTACATTTTCGTAAAATGGTTGTCATTTGTTATTTTTAAACGAAATATAAAAATAAGTTTAACCAAACATGATTTTAATGTCAGTTTCTAATTTTACGAAAACAACAAAACACCAAAAAAAAAGAAAAACAAACACCACCTTAACTGTTTGAACATAATTATTTATAGAGTAAAAAAATATAGACCTTTTATATGATTTAATAAAATTTTAAAATATCTTTTAATCTTTAAATTTCTTGAACAAAAATCTTTCTATTTTCAATTTAAAAAAACTCATTCTCTTATACTTTAAGGTTTAAAAAACGATAGAATACACAATATAAACATCGAATATAAAATAATAAAATATCACTAATGCGTACAATAATTCAACTCAACTCTTGGATTATTTCAAACTAATTAAATTTTACTTAAATTAATAAATTATTAGTTTGAGTTAGGTTAACCACATATATTTCATCATTATTAAATAATTAGAATGTAAGAGAAAAGATTTCTTGAAAAAAAAAATTAAAAAGAATTTTTTATAAAGAGTAAATAATTATTCTAAAATTACAAGAAAAAATTTTCTCATTTAACTTATTTTTGATATACACTCCCAATAAATTAATTAAGTGCTTGTTTAATTCAACTTTTTTGGGGTGAAAAAGTACATTTTTTATTTAAAAAATATTTTTAAAAAAATGAGTGTTTGACTGTAAAATCTAAAAATACTTTTTTAATAAAAAAAACTTTTTAAAAAAGTAGAATACAGCTTAAATTTGAAACTCTAATGATATAAACCTATCGAAATAGGCAAAGACAGCACAAACGTTAATTTGAGGATGCTTGAAAAAGGATTTTAAGACGAGTAAAGCTTTGATGTCGTACGTTCAAAATGTTCCGTTACCTGAACAAAAAATAAATTTATAAAAATTTCTACCTATCTTCCTTTTAATATGAAATGCAGGTAAACATTACCTGAACAACTAATAGACGTACGTAATACTACTATAACATGAAGTCTCCGTTTTCTGAAAACTTTCTTCACAGAGATAAGTTTGAGGCTCAAAGATGTACGTGGCCGGAGACTCGGAAAATTCTGGTAGGCTTACGATTGCTCCTCAGACAATATTGTAATCACATCGACTACTACCAAAATTCCATCTCTCTTCTCAATCTAAACCATTGCACACAAGTCACGTCTAAATTTGAAACTACACCCACGCAGGGAATTAATTACAGTGTATAAGAAACTTGTGTATTCCCATTTACGCTTGCCTCAAATTGATTTCAATTGGCATGTGGCTCTGTACAGAGACTGGTGATTGACATTGACACATCTGTCCAATGAAGCTTATTTCCTAGTGACATGCTTTCATTATCAAATACACATGACGAAGAACAAAAAACCAGAGATCGAAAGCTCTTTCCTTTACACAATCCAATTTTAGTTGAACTAAAAAGGAATGACCCTTAAATATTGTTTGAGACTCTTCATATATATGTATACATCTCTAAGCAGCTGATGGCGCGGTGATGTATTGAACGGCACCGGCCTCTGAGAGAGCTGCGATGAATGGTTGCATGTTAACTGGTTCAGCATCAGCTGGGGCATCCACCTGTTTCTTGTAGTCCAGTGACTCGTCGTTGTAAATGTCCCACCATTTCTTAATTAACATTTTTATGTCCTCTCTCTGCATGTTCTCCTCTTTCCCGGTGTACCGCCATGGCTTCGACCCCTGAAAATATGGTTAGAGAAAATAAGCATTCAACTCATTAAACCCAAGAGAGAATTAAGGATTAATTGAAAATTTTGTATAAGAAATGCGTACCGCTGCGCAATAATGCACAACTTTCACTTTGTGAAGCTCCACATTCTCAGGGTGACGCCAGAGCATAGCCAAAACAAGATTGTAAACCAGAGGAATTGGCTTGTATATATCCTTGAAGTACATGTTTAAGAAGTCCTGTGCAATTACAGCATATGAGACCCAAGTTACGTTAAGCTCAACAGTTACCCCTTTTATAATAATCAGGGAAGAAGCTAAAAGTTCATACCTGCTCTGCAAAGGATGTAGGGGGGGTGACCTTGAGAGTCTTCAGGAGATCGTCATAAGTATCGAGACTGGGCTCAAACACAAACATTCCGGCATTGAAATATAGCGAAGGAGGAGGACCCAACTCAGCAGGCCACCTGACTCTGTCAGGACACTGCTGACAGTAGCCTATCTTGTACTGTGGAGTGTGGCTCCACGTCTTTTCACAGAAACAGTCCATCACCGCGTAGAAATGCCCATCAGGCAGATCAAACAAGTGGTCTATGTTGTCGAACACTTGGATGTCCCCGTCCAAGTATATCATCTTGCTGTACTCCAAAAACTGCAACCAAAACGTAAAGACAAATTGAATCCAAGGACTGCTTGTTGGAGTTCAGTGACATGCATACCAATCTGAGACGTACGTTACGCAAACTACCACGAGTCAAACTGTACACGCACCTTCCAAATACGTAGTTTGGAGTAGTTGATGACGTAGTAAGCCATAGCAAACTGAGTCTGGTTCTCAGGTGGGAAAACGGGTTCAATCTCACGCACAATGCAGCCCTGCGACTCCAGAATTCGCCGGTGCTCATCCGGAACGTCAGGTAAGACAGCAACGACCAAAGGGTATGCCTATTTGACCTTCCTTAACCCTTTGGCCAACCCAACAACTCCTTTCACATAGTCGCCATTGCCGGCCAAGAAGGTCACGTAAGCTCGGCTCAGTAAAGTCACGGGCTTGTTCAAACCGACTGGTTTCGTGGCAGAGTGGACAAGCTCTGGAGCCATGGCAGTGATCACAACTGCTTGAGAGAGGAGAACGCTGCAACGCTGCTTGAGAAGCGGGAATTGCTCCGCTGAATCTGTGCCTCGATGAGGAGGAAATAGGCGGAGTAGAAGGGTTTATATAAGAGTGGTGCAAATAAAGAAAAGGAGTAATATAGAGCTGTATGCCGTACACGTGTCCCTCTCATTTGATCCAACGTTGGATGTTAAGGTTCAGAGAAGGTTCTGGAACGGGACCTACATCAACATTTCTATAGAAAACGCTAGAAGTAGGACCGTATTTGTTTAAGAATGAGGTAATTGGGGTAGTAATCACGTGCATCCCAGTATAATGACACGAGATCCAGGAGGCCTAATTGGCCTCTGGCCGTAATTATACGAGGAATGACTGACTTGAGAATTTGAGAAATTTAAATAAAATAATTTATGGATGTTTTTAAAAAATTAAATAAAGTTTTTTAAAATTAAGATAAAGTGTATTTAATTGATAAAATTAAGTTAAACAGTTACATAACAATTTCCATGTTTTCAATTATCAATTACATAATATTTATTGTTAAAACAATTTAACATATGGTAATAAAATATTTTTATATAATCTAAAAATAATAAAAGTAAATTAGTAAAAGCACTCCATTTCTTTACCCAATAAAGAAATTTTAAAAGATAAAGAGCAATACAAGGTTCCAACTTGGCATAAAAGAAATGCTGAGATCATCCAAAAGCCACCCTTTTGCCTCGGTTTGAATTGTGAGGAAGATGAAATGATAATAAGAAGTTACTTTTTAAAAGCCAAGAGGTTTATTTCTATAACCTTCACGAAGACATCAGCTGTTTGTCCGTAAGAATCTAGAAAAGACCCCCACCTTCTTTTCCCTTCTTTTCTCTTCTGAACTCGCATTTGTATCTGCTCGCATTATAGCGTTAATCGGATAAATTTGAGGAACAGGCCAAATCACCCAAACAATAAGAGGACGGGAACTTTGCTGGTCGTGATCCAATCCACCCAGCTACAGGGAACGAGTTTGGAACCCAACCCCCTCAAGATTTCACGAATCATATGATATCTACAAATAGTCCAACTTTACTTACGCATCTGTGGTCCGCTTGCCACGTATGGTGACTAACCGTGTCACAGGTCTCAGGTTCAAGTTAAAATGGTCCATTGCCACTTGTCAACCTGAGGTTGGGCTCAGCTTTTCTTTTAATCTTCAGCTCTAATTCTAGGCTAGGACTCACTTTATGTGTTCCAACTTCTAACACATCATCCTCTATAGTTTTTGCTTCTTTTTCTCCAGGATCAGCAGTCAATTCAGTTCATTCTGCGAGTATTAATTGGTCCCCTGATTGTCGGATTTTTCCATAGGAGTGTGAAACCTATTGCTCCATTTGTAGACCTCCCAATCTGCCTTCTTATCGTGTGGCTCAGCTCCATTCAGACATCAATTAGTTCCAGAGTTTTTGGTGAAAGTCTCGACTAATGTAACCAACCTGAGTTCCTACCTGGTAACCATTTTCCGGATTTGATCTGTCTGGAACAATCTTACAATTGAAAAACGACAAACCTAGTTGACTTGAAAACTTGACGCCTTGCCCCGTCCAGCTGTCCTGTCATAAAATTTAATGGATTGTTTGACTTCGCATATATCTTTTATATTTTAATTTTATTTATTTAAAAAATTATTAATTGAATTTTTTTGATTTTTGATTTTTATTTCATTTAAAAAAATTTAAAAGTTAGTTATTAAATAAAAATATTTTACAATTAAGTATTTAACTTCAGATAATAGCATTGATATTATTTGTTTATTAAAAATAAAAATATAATCACATTGATGTTAATAACTATTTTTTTAAGCACAATGACACTGAATTTAGAAAAATCAATGGAAAGACTCAAGTGACTGAAATATTCCTCAAGAAAATGGTAGGAATCGAAAGAGGCACAGGCACTGAAACATCCCTGCACTAGTGGGCTTGCCGCTTACATCATTACATGGTCCCAATCACATTTGGGTACTTTCTTGAAACCAATAGGCAACAGACAACAGGCAACCCACTGTGGAACTGGAACCCCGACCTATAAATTTAGAATAGAGGAGGGCAGTCCCCACAGATAGCTCAACTAGCATTCAGGTAAGTTGTTGAATGCAAGTTCTCAGGTTTGAGTACAGGAGCCCCCCTCTGAAAAAGCAAGTTTTGGTTTGGAAATTGGAGGACAGCTAATGCGCCAATCCTGCATCTAAAAGATTGGATTGGATTGAATCCAGGTTTACACGCACCATATGTTGCCTACCAGCAGTTGGAGACCCCATTCATCAATCCTTCAAGTATATCACCTTCATGTGCAATTATCTCAATTTTTATTCTTTAGGACCGATTCTTCCAAGCATAACTTGACTTGAGGAAAACTGGTGTAAATTTTTTCTAATCACCATTCAAATTGTAAACGGAAAAGTCACTAATAGATGTCACAAGTTTGCATGTATATTAAAAGATTACCAATCAAAAACTGTTGTTCTCAAATTTTAAAAATACGGTTTATGTTGGAGTTTTAAATGATTACAACAAATTGAGTTAATGGTTCAAGTCGCGTAATTACAATAAATTGCCATAAAAGGTTGGAATAGGTGTTTCCTGCTTCCTTCTGTGAATCTTGAAACCTGTAACGTGTGCTGTTCTTAATGCAATATATGAGCCTTAACAGCAACTGTCAAAAACATTCCATGAACAAATTTTACGTTACATGAACTGGACATCCCGGATAATCTTCTTCGTCATGTGTCTTTGTCACACGCAATAATCCCAATTGTTAAGCCAAATTGAGTGACATGTCAATATCGTTAGCCTTCTTGCACGGTTGCACCCACTAACCTTTTATATTCCTTCATCAAGGGCATGCAAAGCTTAAGGCTCCAACTCCAACCATCTTCATGGCCTCAAGTTTCCATTTACATTTCCATCTCCTACTCTTCTTTCTTTTACCATTTGGCAACGGATTGTCGGGGTCTTTTCCAAGTAGTGTAGACCGAGACCGAGAACGAGAAGTTGATTTCGACAACTGGATCTCCTGGAACGTTGCTAATCACAGAAGGAGAGTCCTCTCGGAAACAAAAGTGCTTAATATTGGTAAAGTTCCTGGTGACAAGCAGAGGGAAGCTGAGCTAAATAACGTGACGATAAATGTTAGCCAAAATGGGACTGGCGAGTTCGAGACCATAAGCGAAGCTCTCAGCAGCATTTCTCCATGCAACACCAGGAGAGTCGTAATAAATATCAAACCTGGTGTTTATAGGTATGCTTGTTTCGAAAGATGCTATGGCCTGTATTTGTTTACCAGGTTAATTTCCTGTACGGAACCTGAAAATGCACAGATGTTGATTTAAAGCTACATTGTTCATGTAGAACCTCAGTTTGAGAAACTAACTAGCAAGTATTTCAGGGAAAAGATTATAGTGCCAAGAACATTGCCCTTCATTACATTTCTCGGGGATCAAAGTAACCCGCCGACTGTCACTGGAAATGACACTGCTTCAGCTTCTGGAAAAGATGGAAGGCCACTGAGAACATATCAGAGCGCAACTGTAGCTGTTGATGCGAGTTACTTTGTAGCTATCAATATTAAGTTTGAGGTATACAATTGGTAATATTCATCAAATGCTCTACCTTTTTTGTCTCTCTCTGTACTCTCGTCTCTTGTGATTAAAGAGTAGTAGTTTAGCACTTATCTTTCTCCTAGTAACCTACATTCACATTCCAACGACCTCCCTTTTTTAGTTTTAATAATGTTTTTCCCCTATATTTGTTGCATACATTCGTCTCTTATGGTGTAATTCACTTTAAAAGTTGATTAAAGAAATTTGTAATAAATGCAGAACACAGCTCCACATGTGATTGGAAACAGAGGAGAACAGGCAGTGGCCCTTCGAGTGTCGGGGACAAAGGCAGCATTTTACAACTGCAGTTTCTATGGGAGTCAAGACACGCTTTATGATCATAAGGGGCTTCATTATTTCAATAATTGCTTCATCCAAGGCTCTGTTGATTTCATTTTCGGCTCTGGCAAGTCCCTTTACGAGGTAGGTTCTGTTGTAAATGTTCTTCCAACTTCCCTTCTATCATTACATCACAACCTTGTATTGGAAATCAATCACTACCCTTGAAAGTTGGTCCGATCTTGGCTTTATCTTCAGTATAGACTTTAAATGTTTTGGTCCGGAGTTGATGACTAGAGTAATGTTTTCCTTGCAGAATTGCCATCTGAATTCCATAGCCAAGAAGGTTGCCTCGGTTACTGCTCAAAAGAGGAGCAATCCGTCAATGGAAAGTGGGTTTTCTTTCAAAGATTGTGTGGTAACTGGAAGTGGATTGGTTTACCTTGGCAGAGCTTGGGGTGATTATTCCAGAGTAGTCTTCTCCTACACATTCATGGATAAGATCATCCTGTCCCAAGGTTGGAATGACTGGGGTAGCCAAATGCGACATAGGTAAGTTATCAGTTACATTATATAATTGTATCAGACAAAAATCAGACTTTATTGCAGAGACAATTATTGATTTTAAAAGATTCTTGTGAAAAATGCTATTGAAAGAGGAATTGTTCTGGGTCTCCTTGCAGTAGAGTGTTTTATGGAGAGTACAAGTGCACGGGACCTGGAGCCAACTTCACGGGTAGGGTACCATGGACTCGAATTCTAACAGATGAAGAAGCTCAGCCTTTTATAGGAACACATTATGTTGATGGAGATACGTGGCTTATTAGCACCTGAGGAACAAAATATTGTTACTATCGTGTGCTAGTTTACCTGAACAAGCTCCTGAACTAAGACAGTGGCTAATGGATAATTTATTGCCTTGGTCTGAAGATGTGATGTATCACAAATAAGTTGCCTTGCAGTTTCATATGTTCTAATTAGAGCAAAGAGAAGATGGTTAAACAGAGGCCTGTAACCATGTCTTGAAGAAGACTAACGTACTGATTACAAGGCCACAAGCAAGAATAAGCCATATTCCAGATGTAAACTGAACACCCTCATCTTTGCTCATAAACTAGAGACAACCGCTTTAATCCCATGTTTTTTCATGCCATGGCTGGTCTTATAAGTGGACTAAAGATCAGTTTGTCGACCTCGAACTAATTCTTCCAGCACCAGCATCGACGATCTAAAGTCCACTTCAAGCCTCGGGGCAAAAACGCTAACTTAAGCTAGCAATAAAGCACTAGCTGTTTGTCACACTTGCTATGAGAAATAATTGAAAAGCCTGAAAGTTTCTCCATGCAAGTCATGCTTTCCCATCTAAAAAGAGTAAAATCCTTCCCTACACTTGTCCAAAATGTTAGAAGTAAAGACTCATTCAAACTGATCTTTTGTTTTGATATTCAATTAATGTAAAATAAGATATTAGATAAGATAGTAGATTTTCTAGATAAAATAAGATAGCAATTAGTCTCCCTGCTTTCTCAATAAATTAGCACTATTTGTTAAGAGTTTGTAGTTTAGTTGGTTTCTTCCATTATGCATGTACTGCCCATTTAAGTGGTAGAGTTATCTTTGTTAATAAACAGAGGATTGATTAGCAGAATTGTCCTTTATATGTGCGCAAAGTATTCAAGTTCTTTATTTTCTCCGGCAAACGTGGTATCAGAGACATGTTTTCTAAAGAACTGAACAATTGTTTTTAGTTCTCTGTGCAAAGCAATAGCGTCAAGTTCCAATTCAATTAGTGTGTCTCAACCACATATACCAATCTTCAAAGAAGACTCGTATGAGTTTTGGAACATCAAAATGAAGATGTTGTTCAAGTCTCAAGATTTGTGGGACTACGTGGAGATTGGTGTTGTAGAAACCAATAATGATGATGCTTGCCAAAAAGAAAATAAAAAACGCGATGCAAAGGCCCTTTTTTTTCTTCCAACAGACTGTCGATGAATCAATTTTCTCCAGGATAGTTGCACCCTCAATTGCAAAACAAGCATGGAAGATCCTAAAAACTAAGTACCAAGGATCTACAAAGGTAATTACTATTAAACTACAATCTCTTCGTAGGGATTTTGAAACTTCAAGCATGAAACGGAATGAATCGGTGCAAGAATATTTGGCAAAAGTTTCCTCTATTGTGAGCCAAATGAGATTGTATGGGGAGAATATTAATGACGAAACTATTGTAGCTAAAGTGCTTAGAAGCCTAGCACCTAAATTTGATCGTGTTATGGCCGTGATTAAAGAGTCAAAGGATTTGTCAAACTTTTCCTTTGATGAACAAATGGGTGCCTTACAAGCTCATGAAGCAAGGATCAATTGGAATATTGATAAGGAAGAAGAGAAAACGTTTCGGATCAAGGGGGAGGCTGAATATTCAAATCAACGCTTTAAAGGAAGAGGTAGAGAAGGATCTTGAGGTCCTGGAAGAGACCGTGGTTGAAATAATTCTCGACATTGTATGTACTGCAATAAGAATGGGCATACTAAGAAATTTTGTTGGTCCAAACCTAAAGAAGCCAACTATACTGAGGAGGATGAAAAGTAGGAAGATTATTTGTTCATGGCAGAGACAAAGTGAGATAAGATTGTAACTGATATATGGTACGTGGATAACAGATGTTCTCATCATATCACTGAGGACAAGTCAAAATTTAAAGATCTTGATGAAACAGTCAAGTTATATGTTAGACTTGGTGATGACATACAGTTGCAGATCAAAGGAAGAGGAACAGTTGTAGTTTGTGTAGGTAATAAAAAGAGGTAAATAAAAGATGTTCATTATGCTCTATACTTGGCTCGTTATTTGTTAAATGTTGGACAGCTAATCGAATAAGGTAATTCAATTAAGTTTAATGATGCAAATTTTGTGATAAAAAATAAGATTACAGACGAGATCCTTGCAAGTGCTTGAATGTCGTCAAACTAGATGTTCCCTTTTGATTTCTCTATAAAAGTAGTCATGATGAGCAAGTCGTTCGAAGAGAGTGAATTATGGCATCTAAGATATGGGCATCTAACACTAAAGGCTTGCAGTTACTGAAAGCAAAGGAGATGCTTAGCAATTTACCATTTATTGTCCCATCGAAGCAAGTTTGTGAGGGGTGCATTCTTAGCAAGCAAACCAAGAAGGCCTTCCCGATAGGAAAATCAAGGCATGCTACCGATGTGCTGGAGCTAGTACATGCTGATCTTTGTGGTCTGATGAGAGTTGAATCTCTAACTGGGAGTAGGTATTTCCTTTTATTCACTGATGATTATAGTAGAATGAGCTGAGTTTATTTTCTTCAAATCAAGTCCAAAACTTTCGGCTATTTCAAGAAATACAAGGCTATGGTTGAAAAAAAAAGCAGGAAGTATCGGAAAGTCCTTAGAACTGATCATGGAGGTGAATTCACTTATAAAGAGTTTGCAGCATTTTATTACAAGCAATGCATCAAGAGGGAGTTGACAGCTCCTTATACTCCGGGGCAAAATGGAGTGGCAGAACGAAAGAATCGTACTGTAATTAAGATGGCTCATTCAATGCTTAAGTCTAAAGGACTACCTAACAGTTTTTGGGTAGAAGGAATAGCCTCAGCTGTGTATCTCCTCAACTTGTCACCAGCTAGAGCAGTGTGGAATCAAACTCCATATGAAGCTTAGTTTCGAAACAAATGTTCGGTAAGCCATCTTCAAGTTTTCGATTGTATTTGTTATGCCTTACATACAACTGAAAAACATAAGTTGGCAGATAAATCGAAAAAGTTCATCTTCATCGAATATTGCACCCAATCAAAAGCATATAGGCTCTATGGTCCTACAAGTGAGACTATTACAGTGAGCAGGAATGTAGTTTTTTATGAACTGGTAAAACAGGAGCGGGAGAAAAAGGACAAGGAGCAGAATGCACATTTTGAAGAAGATGGAGGTGAGAACGCAAAAGAAGTAGAAGAAGTAGAGATTGATACGACCAATAACTCTCATAATTCAACTCCAGAAAAAATAAGGTCATTTTTTACATCCGAAGAGTCCTCTCCAAATGCAGCAAATTCAATAGTTTCAGCTCAGTTACAGAGAAGTCATCATGGCATAATTCCTCGATGTCAATTTGAAATTGAAGGAGAAGCTGCATTGTCGTTGATTCTCTTTGCTTATGATCCTATTTCGATTGAGGAAGCTTTGTAATGTTCGGAATGGAGGAGTGCGATGGAAGACGAATTGCAGTCCATTCAAAGAAATCGAACTTGGGAGCCATTTGATTTTCCTGATGGTAAAATTCCTATTAGTCTGAAGTGGATATTTAAAACAAAATTTTTAGCAGATGGTAGCATTCAAAAGTATAATGCAAGACTTATGGTAAGAGGTTTTACGCAGCAACCAGGAATAGAATATGAGGAAATGTTCTCATCAGTTGCTTGATTCGAAACGTTGAGGATCATTCTAGCACTGGTAGCACAAAAAGATTGGAAAGTTTTTCAGTTTGATGTTAAATAAACTTTCCTCAACGACAATTTGCAACAAGAAGTGTATGTTGAGAATAGCCTTCAGATTTTGCTATCTTTACTTTGCAAGATACTAATAAAGGTGAATCTAAATTTTTCAGGTTAGTGTAATTTGTAAGAAGGAAAGAAAGAACATACAGTTTTTTACTTGGTTCGATAGCTTAATGCTATCTACATCTAAGGATCAAAATCATGTAGCTGATTTTACTAAGATCTGGAAAAGGAAGATACAAGTTACAAGAGGATGAGTGTTTTGAAAAACACTTGCAAGAGTTCCTTATGAACTCACTAGTACTCTTTTGTAAGTACTCACAGCAACTTTTTAACTCCTTATTTCCTATTCGTAAATCTCACTGATAATTTTGGTGGTAATAAAAATCTGTGTGTGTATGTTGTGTATGTACTAATGAATGCTTTTGTCCTTTTATAGACTTCATACAGCTGTTGGTTTATTTTGCCTTCATAACAGACGCGAGATATCAGCTAAGAGTTGGTTTCATGTGACTCTCACGTGAGTCACTTAAAGTCCCTTCTTGTACGCAGCGTTTCACCAAGTCCTCTGAACTCTGTGTTTTGCTTTATTTTTCCTTGTAGCTATATGTTGAAACTCGACTTCTTCTCATTTTTTAAGTCAAAAACTCATCACACTTCACACACTTACGAAATCCCTAGATCCCCAAAGCGTAAACCTTGACTTTGTGAGCTTAGTTTTGTTGTTTTGTGTCAAAGGTTGGTGGAGAACCGTGAGTTTCTTCACATTTATCCCTCCTTCTCCACTAATTTTTGACACTAACCTCTAGTTGTGAGTGATTTCTGAGAGCAACCCTAGAAAAATCAGCTTGCGTGAGATTGAGTGTTTTTTCTTCTTCGGAGGTTGTTGTCTTCAAGGGATTTCACAGATCTACAGATAATCTCTACAGTATGTGAAATTCGTTGCTGTAACAATCTTGGTACCGAAGTCAGATGGGTTCAGCTCGCCTGCGATTTTCTCTAGTGTGAAGTGTCCCTTCGATATTCTATCTCTAATGAAGTGAAGTTGCACATCTATGTGCTTCGATCTCTTGTAAAGGACATGATCTTTACTGAGATAAATAGCACTTTGATTATCCGTATATACTATCGGCGTTGCTAGGTTAACCTATATTTCCTTTAAAAATCCTATCAACCATGTTAGCTCTTTTACTCCCTTTGTTATTGCGTAATATTCTGCCTTTGTGGTTGATAATAACACTGTTGGTTGTTACTGTGATTTCCAACTTATTGTGTTTCCTGCTAATGTGAAGTAGTATGCTTAAATTGATTTTCTGCTATCTTAGTCTGTTGCATAATCTGCATCCATAAAGACTTGTATGCATATATTGTTAGAATTAGCTAATTTAGCTTTAGAGAAACACAAACCATAGTTTATAGTGCCAGCAAGGTATCTGAAAACATTCTTTTGTCCTTGCCAGTGCTCAAGTCCTGGATTAGCCATGAACTTCCTTAGGATACTAATTGAGTAGGCTAGGTCTGGTCTTGTGCACAACATTATATACATAATACTACCTACTCCAACATTATAGGGGTAGTTAACCATAGATCTCTTTTCTTCCTCAGTTTGGGGACAATTACTAGCTAACATTTTCAGATGTGAGCCTATAGGGATAGTACTTGGTTTTGCCTGTTCCATATTGAACTATGCAAGAACCTTCTTGATATAATTCTTTTGACTTAACCATAACTTCTCATCCCTCCTTTTCCTTATGATCTTCATTCCTAGGAGTTTCTGAGCTTCTCCCATATCCTTCAGTTCAAAATGATCATATAGGGCATTCTTCACTTCCACTATACTGCTAAGGTTCTTTCCAGTGATGATCAAGTCATCTACATACACTAGCATGTAGACAGCTTCAGTTTCTCCTAGGTCCTTGTAGTATAGGCAATAGTTGTAGGCACTCCTAGTGAAGTTCATTTCAGTTGCTACTTCATGAAACTTCTTGTTCCATTGTCTAGGTGTTTGCTTCAGCCCATATAGGGATTTCGAAGCATGCAAACATGATCAGGCTTTTCTTTATCTACAAAACCAATAAGTTGCTTCATGTAGATAGTTCCTCAAGCTTTCCATATAGGAAGGCTATCTTTACATCTATTTGATGGATCTCCCAATCATATATTGCAGCTAGCACTAGGATGAGTATGATTTTCTTGAACTTGACTAATGGAGAGAAGATTTCCTTGTAGTCAACTCCCTCCTTCTGCCTATATCCCTTAGCTACCAGCCTAGTCTTGTATATTCTAGGTTCTACCTCTGTTGCTCCCTCTATGAGCTTGAACAACCATCCGTTTTCGATCAGCTTTGCTTTAGGAGGTTTAGGCACTAGAATCCAGGTCTCATTCTTCATTAAAGAGGTGTATTCACTCTCGCTGACCAACTTCCACTTTTTAGCATCATTTCTACTCATTGCTTCTTCATAAGTTTTACTTGCCCTATATTCTATAGATTCAGCCACAAGACATGCAAATTCAACCAAGTTTGAGTTAGTATATCTCCTATTAGGAATTCTCTGTCTTGGTTGCCTATCTCTAGTGAGTTGATAGTCTTGTAGATCTCCTTGAGGGTCATCTATAGCTGTGTGTGGGGTTCTCTCCTCACTTTCACTTTTAGTTTCTTCTGTCCCTTTTTCATGATGTGTAGATTCTTGCACAGGTTCCACATCAAGAGATTGAGTACTGCCTCCTTCTTTTACTTCTAGAGGCACATAGAAGGGGACTGAGCTACTTGGTGATCCAAGTTGCTCCTGAACTTCCTTTTAGAGGTTTGATCTTTAAGAGTTTCTATTCAGCAAAGGAAATTCATTTTCCTTAGAAGATTACATCTCTGCTAATGATGGTTTTAAAACCTCCCTTTTGAAGTAGTAGAATCTTGTAATCTTTGACTCCTTCTGGATAACCTAGGAATACTCCCTTAATTGCTCTAGGTTTCAGCTTTCCTTCCTTCTGATGTGCATAAGCAGCGCATCTGAAAGTCCTTACACTACAAGAAAATAGTGAGTTAGCAACGAAAAATACTGACGGAAAAGATAAATATTCCGTCGGTATTAAACATTACCCATGGAATTTACCGACAGACAAAAACATCGCAGATTCGGCCGTAGCTAATCTTACCGATAGTAAAGAAAATTTCCGTCGGTAAGTTTACTAAAGGAAATAAATTACCGTTGGTAATTTCAACGAAAAAGTTGCCAACTGTCACACTTTTTCCGTCCGTAAGTTACTGACGGGCTATAATTTTCCAACGTTAAATTTACCGACGGTAATTTCCTAAATCGTATGTAAATTTAGCATCGGAATGTTTTAATTCTGTCGGTAAATTTATCGACGGTATGGTGGTTTCCGTCGGTATTGTGTTGGCCATTACCGACGAAAATTATGGGTTTTTCTGTCGGTAAATTATTTGATTTAAATTTTTAAAAAAATATATTTTCATTATATTTAAATTATAACCGTGGGAAAATTTTAATAATTAAATATTTGTAATATATATTTAATTTGATAGAAATAATTAAATAGAAATTTTGATTAATG
>JAOQMS010000009.1:22178830-22207144 GCA_027563885.1 Erythroxylum longipes | reverse complement strand
CATTTCATAGTCTCTCACTACCAAAATCACCAAAGCAAAACATGAACCTATCCACACTTCTCATGTACTGCTCGAAACTTTTCTAAGAAAAGTTTCAGGGTCCAACAGTCGGTTTTGTTTCCGTCGATAATATTCCACCGCTATTCAATGATTTTCTTGTAGTGTTAGGTGAGTTCGGTTTGGTTTCTTACCATTCCACTCTTCTTGTGGAGTTTTATATCATTTGCATAAGTAGGGAGCCTATTAACTAGATAGGCTGCTGTCTTAATAGCCTCTCCCCATAGTGTATGTGAGCAACCCGAAGAAAGTAGCATACACCTAGTCTTTTCTAGGAGTGTCCTGTTAAGTCTCTCAGCTACACCATTCTGTTGGGGTGTAGCTCTTACTATTTTATGCCTTAGGATACCTTTCTTGCTAAAGTAGTCTTCAAACTCTTTATTTCAGTACTCCAATCTATTGTCAGTCCTTAGGCATCTTAGCTTCTTTCCCGTCTGATTTTTCGTAAGTGTATGCCATTTTATGAAGATTTCTAATGCTTCATCTTTTCTCTTCATCGTATATACCCAGCATTTTTTAGATTTATCATTTATGATAGACATAAAGTATAGGTTCCCTCCTGCAGTAGATACTTGAGCTAGCCCCAAATATTACTGTGAGCATATTCCATGATCTCTGTGGCCCTCTGTGCTCCTTTTTGGAAACTAAATCTGTGATGCTTTCCTAGCACACATGATTCACAGAATTCTAGCTTCTTTATATCCTTTATGGAATTACTCCTTATTTGTTGAGGTGCAAGAGACTCTTGTTCCCTACATGTCCCAACCTTGAATGCCATTAAGTAGTTGAGTCAGGCTCTCTATTTTTTGTAACTTGGTTCACTTCAGTAGTGCCAATAACATAGTACAGCCCACATCTTTCAACTCCTCTGATGATGACTTTACCACCCTTTAGGATTTCTCTGAGCCCATCCTTAGATCTGATCTGAAAACCTTGTTTATCAAACATGCTTTCAGATTTCAAATTCCTCCTTACTTCAAGAAAAAAATCTGACATTAGATAGGATTCTCTTTTTCCCATCAAACATGTTGATGGAGACATTCCCAATCCCTTATATCCTTTGCTGCCCAGAATTTGCCATCTTTATTTTGGCAGTGACTAGTTCAAATGTTGTGAACCAGTCTCTATGAGGAGTTACATGCATAGTGCATCCAGAGTCAAAGATCCATTCTCTACTAAGATCTTCACTCTCTTCAGTGACTGCCAGTATCTCATCACCACTGGAGTCCTCTGGTTTCTCTACATTGCCAGTATCTCCACTTTGTGTAGCTTTGTCTCTTTTCTTATTTCTGTAGTCTCTAGCAAAGTATCCATCTTTATCACAGTAGTAACACTTCTTGCCTTTCACCTTTTTCTTCTTTTCTTCGCCTTCCTTATTGTGCTTATCCTTTCCACTTCCCTTCTGTCATTGCCCTTTCTTGCTATTCTTTTTCTGTGACTTCTTGTCATGATTGTTTTTTACAAACATCACTTCTGCTTCCTTCTTGAACGGATTGGTATCCACTATTTCTTCCATTAGTGAGTCTAATACTCTCTTAACAGTGAGAGATTCCCAACTAGCATGCTTAATCACCTTCGTGAATGCATTGAATTCAAAAGGTAGTGCCTTTAGAATCACTACAGCTTGATGCTCCTCAGAAATCTTTTCATCTGTAACTTCTAAGTCTTGTACTAACTTAAAAAAATAATCTAGGTTATCATCAAAAGAGACAGATGTGTTCATTTTGTAGTTAGCAAGATTATGCAGAAGAGTCATCTTATTAGGAAAACATCTTTTTGCATATATTTCATCAAGTTTAAGCCACAGCTTCTGTGTAGTGTGACAATTCTGCACTTTTCATATCACAACTAGTGACCCTATGACAAAATATGGAGTTTAATGACCTAGCTTGCAATAGCCATGCACGTATACGGCAGAATACTCGGGGCAATCAAAAAACTGAATATGACCCAAAACAAAATTTAAAAACTCCATGTACTAACTGTGACTTTGGTGTGATGTTAATTTGTTTCCTGCACCTAACCAAACCAGATGAATTGCGACCTGCCACATAATAAGAGCGACACTTTCTTGACCATCGTATCTGAAACTCACCAGACATGCACTGTATCTATATGTAGCAGATGGTCTTGGTCATTGTATATTATTACTAGTTTCAAGCATGCAATGTGCAAACCGAACTAAACTTGGTCTGTCTGTTATCTGCAACTGTTTCTGTGATACTAAACTGATGATGAGACAAAGACACGTAACAGGGTTAGCAACTGCAAGAATTTGGCTGCCTGCAACTTTTGTCTGGTAAGAAATCAAAGTCATTCCCAATTTAACCAGTACAATTCGGTCTCAGGGTTTTCTGGATCTGGTCAAGCTGAGTTTATTTATAACTAGCTTTTAAGTTGTTCAGTAGCCTAATCAAAAAATAAACATTAGTATGATGACGGATCACCTCCACAAAATATGGTCCAAGTTAATCCACTTGGAACCCTTTTTGTTGTTTTTGCCCTTTCCAACTTTCTTCTGTAAACCTATTTTACTATCAAGAGTAATCTTACGAAGTACGTTGCTCTTATGAACAAAACAACGAGGATTTCGCAGCATAATTATAAAAAAGCACCTTCCCTTCCCGTTTATCAAGTGACATGACAGTTTTTTCCATTTCCAAACTAAGAGAATACAGGAAAATCTACTGCTATAAATATATCACTCTGTATACACAACACCCACTAGTAACATAAACACTAGGCAAAGAACAATCAGGGAAATTTCTCTTTTTGGACATAGAGATATATGTAGTAACATTGATCTGCTTCCTCCAGAGATGACCAGCCTATATACAGTTTCGTTCTTTATGTTTAACAATCTTTTCTCACTAACTTCTCTCTGTTGATCTACAAGAAACTGAAGAAAGTATGTGTGTGGAGTCAGGTCACTTGTAATTCTAATTCCTGAAGAGGTCAAGACGTGCATCTCCCAACCGAAGTGAGTATGCTGCTTTCTTAAACTCACTCCAAGTGAAAGCCTTATATAGACTTGGATTCTGTGGTGTCACTAATTCAGGTAGAGGAGAGATCGATGTGTTGAGTTTTGGTGCTCCAAAGTACATCATTGACATTCTTGCCTTATGTGAGCTTGCTAATACCCTGTGCCTCACGCTCGTAAACCTCCCATTTGTCAATACCTGAAAATTTCAAACCCATGTTAATTAATTACCAATAATATCGATCGATTAAGGTTTTTAGGGTAAAAAATAATAGAAGAGAAATATGATAAAAATATAAATAATCATTATATATAATAACTAACTGGATAATAATAACTATTAAAATAATTTGATAGATGTCGACTATAATTTAAAATTTTAGTATCATAAAATATTTTTAAAATAAATAAAATTACAAGAAACGTTATATTTTGTACGCTGTAATTACGACCAACCTGTAAGGCGTCACCAACAATCACGTAAAATCCAGTGGGGTCAGGAGGGACTGGGACCCACAAAGCATCCTGCAAACGGATTTGGAGTCCTGCGACGTCGTTCGATCGGAGGATGGTCAGGATTTGAGGATCGGAATGCTCACCGAATCCAATCGCTTTGGGGGATGGATCCCATTCTTTGATCTCTTTGACTGCGGGGTAGTGATTAATTCTCAGAAGCGAATCGCTATGGACGTCCCTGATTAACCTACTGAACACATGCTTGTCTTGGACCCACAAGCCCTCAGCCAATAGATCAAGGATCCCACAACTTAATTCTCTCATCGATTTCACGTAATCAATCGCTGCACGACTGCAACCATTGCGATTTGTGAAGCTAAATCTCAGCGGTCAGTGACTTCGACACAATATCAGTAGAAGAAAAGAAAGTGAATTGTCTCTCACGTGTCTAATGTACTAGGTAGGACAAGGACATGCCAGTCTTTTCTACATACGGACAAAACCATAATCTTAAATTATGTTCCTCAATTGGGTTTTGTTTTATCTGATTAAGATAGCGATAAGTGCAAGATAGAATTAAACATGATCTTTCTCTGAAAGCAGCTAGCTACTAGAACACTATAGTTTTCAACAAAGTGGACATGTATATACGCTTATAGCTTGTAACTTCTGAGACAAAACATTGTCAGACATTTGGAAAGTAATGTTAGGTTACGCTGACTCTTCGCAGCTTAGTTTCTAATATTGTTTCCCTAAAGTAGGATCCTGTAGGCCTCCTCGGGTATAAATAAACATGCCTTTGTTTGCATATAATCCCATGAAGTAGATGCTTAAGAATAGTCTACTTCAAACGTCTATTTCGGTGGGCAGAATTCTAGATTATGTGCCATTAAAATAATCGATTATATGTAAGGAGGTAAACCATTAGAACATATTATATTTGCCTAAAAGGAAATGAAAATCAAGAGTTGTAAGTTGATTTCAACCATTTCTCTTTCATAAAGGAAAGATGTCTTTTTCTAGGATGCCAAGAATTCTACACTAAAATGTGTTCCACATATAATTATATACTCAATTTCCCTTATCCACCGGCCCTCGTACCATATCTTAAACTTCTTTCAGCCAAAAAAAAAAAAAAAAGGTGCAACAATTACTAAATCAAGCAACAGCAAACACGAAGCTTGAACTGGATCAAACACGCCACATCAATGGAGCATGACCCCCTCGCTAAACGTTGTATGAGATTGAAGTAAACAAAAACCAGAAGCCCCTTTCTGCTCTAAGCTCATTGTTTATATCACCATTTCTCTTTAATGTGTTAAAAGACGACGCAGGATAATCTCGACAAGGCATAGAAGAATCGAGTATTGCATGGCGTGTTAGATAAAATACAGAAGATAATTTTACGGTTAAGGCGAGCAAAAGGTACCTGAATTCTATAGGGTCACTGGAGATATTTTCCGATCTCTCCGATATGTGCAAAGGATTGGCCTGAAGGAGAAGGTATTCAAGCTCACCCGTATCGCCATTTGGGCCGATGCTTTTGCAGCCATAACCAAAAGGGTTAGCAGGTCCAGTGCGCTGCTTCTCGTTGGTTGGTTTGGCGAAGAATTCAGCGGCCTCACCCTCTAATCTCGCAGCAACCTGCTTATTGATCCCATGATTTATGACCTTGAAAAACCCGTACTCTTCGCAAGCTTTGACGATCAATTCTATAACAAGTGACCTATTTAGAGAAAGATCAACAGTAGGGATTCCTACTGCCTTTGTTTTCCTAGTCCTAACTGGAGTTGGAGAAGGCATTACCATTATCCTTCACTATCAGATAAGAAAAGGGAAGAAGCCTTGATATTGAAACAATTCAGCTTAAAACTTGAGCTCTGGAGGAGGTGAGGTCTCTATCAAAATTTAGGGTGGTACACCTCTTTATATACTAGCATAAGGAGGGTAGACGCATATATAGTAACTAAAAATACTTGTTTTTTCTTTTTTTCTTTCATTCAATCCAAGGATAAATTAGTATTAGTAGGACGAACCAATGAAGGTTTTAACTTTATTGTAAGTTGCTATAGGTGTAAGTATGGTCAGATGTGTTGAACTTTGTAACGTTACTAATGTATGACGGTCAAAAGGAGAATATCTAGAGATCGTTTACTTGAAAAGGTGAACACAAGGGAAGATAAAAATATTAGATAGCGTGGGAGAAACGAACACGCGTCCAAATAATGCTCGTGGGGAGGAATAGTTAGAGGGATTGGGGGTTCATAAGGTGAGAAGTGGCTTACGTTAGGTAGAAAAGAGGTTGGTTCCAACCTGGTAGTGGCTGTTCCTGTTTCTGTCATCTAATTGCCAATTTGTGGCCCTAAACGGTTAAACCTCCTCATTGGCGGTCTTCGACTAAGGAATCACGTGTACACACTTGGCCCTTTTCATATTCGTACTACTCGCCATTCATTTTCACGTATCCGTTGTTTTTTATTAAATAAATTTTAAAATTATTAAATATATAAACTTACTAAATTAGAAATGGCAGATTTTTTAGTTTTAATATTATTTTCAATTTTTAATTAAATTGAAACTTTTAAAATTGAATATCTTAATTAAAAAAATTGTCTTTAATATTATTTTATTATTATAATTGACGAAAAACATAAAAACTTACATTTAGAGGAATTGCTTGAATCTTCATCTTTATTAATATGATTTTTAAATTTTCAATAACATATAATGATAGTTATGTATTTAAAATGTGATCACTTATTTAATATTTAAAAATTAAGTGAAGAAAAAATATCATATAGCTCCTTAAATATATATTTTCACTCAATAAAATTAATAAAATATTAATGAAAATAATTTTTAACATTTAATTGTCATAGTTTGGCCTTTAAAAAATTGGATCCTAAAATTAAAAAATAAAAATTGATATTTGTAATTCATTATCTCTTAAAAAATTAGATCAAATAATATGTTATTTATAAAAAGAATCAATCGGTAATTAGAAGGTAACTAATGTGTTAAGACTCGATTCGAAACCTTGGATCTTTCATATTAGTGCTAGGTTTTCTGTTTTTGAAGTGACGCCCTAAATAAATCTCAATGATATAGAAATAAGTCTGGACTGACCGGTTCAACTAGATTAAGCATAAATTGTACTAATTTTTGGTTCAATTTTTACTTTTTACCGTTATGAATAAATACTAGCCGGTTAAGTAATAATTCGCCGGTTTCTTTGAATTGTGAATAACTGGATTAGTAATCACTTGGTCTACTCATGTCTTCTCCTAATGCAACAACAGCTTCTTTAGTTCTCACTCTGACTTAGGACTCTTCCCTTGAAATGTTGTCAGAACTCCAACGTAGTCTTCACTTCAATGGATTATTTAACATCCAAGAACCCTTCTTTTAACTCTTTCTCCCTCAACTCTCTGCTTCCTACTAATAGAACTAAACTTCTCTCTGCAACTCACAACTTTCATTTGTCTATCCCTATTATAGAAATCCCAAAAACCCAACTTACAGTGTTTACAGATTTTCGATGAACTTGTTATGGGGTTCGATGAAGGAATTAGCTTCATGGCAAGGCAAAAAGTGGGTTTCTAGATTGCAGGCCTACAATGACAAATCAGTGAAGACAATGAATTAATACGGTGGAAATCACTTGCAAAATTGGTCTTTTAGGTCAGCTTTGTTAAGCATAATATCAAATGCTAAGCACAGGTAAGTCCGTTCGTAGCAATATTGGCCGTAAACCCAACGTCTATATCGGTTTTGTTGTCTTGGTTCATCGCGCAATTGATAAAAGTAGTTTTGAACTTCTTTATTGAAAAGAAATGGGATTTGATAACAATTTTTGCCCTTGAAGGGATGCCAACCTCACACTCCGCTTTGTGCATGTTAACGTGATATTAGCCTAAATTATAGTGATATGATTTGATTATAATTAGCTTAGATTTAGTGATATGATTTGATTGTAATTAGCTTAGATTTAGCCTACTTTGTTTCTAGATTTCCTTATTAGTACCTGTAACTCATGTATAAATACCCCACTCATGTACACTTTACAAACACACCTCAATATATAGTACACTTCTCTCTTCCTCTTGTTTACATTCTCAATTCTTCTCCTAGCTTTTGTAATATGGTATCAGAGCTTAGGTTTAATTCTTTTATACCTATAGTTGATTTTTGGGTTCCACTGCATCTACCACGTCAACAATCAACTTCCACATTAGCATTGCATCTACCACGTCATTGCTGACCTTTGAATTTGATCGTTGACTTCCACATCATCTTTGACCATTGATTTATTCTGCCACGTGTCATACCACATCAACACTGCATCCATTGACCATTGATTGTTGACCGTTGACTGTTGACCGTTGACTTTTTCTGTAAGCACCTCTCCTACTTAATTTTGACCTACTAAATCTAATTTTGCTCTCTTTTTAGCCTACTTTTGCCTTACAAATGGAGAAATTGGATATTTCCCAACCAATCTCAACACTTTTGGATGATAGAAACTATAATTTGTGGGTCCATGGTATGAAACACTCCCTGGCTACACGTATAATCTGGAGTATTGTTACTGGAGACATTGTTCAACCTAAACAGCATCCAGAAGAAAGTGATGCCAAGTTTGCTGAACGTATTGAAGATTGGGATGTCAAAACCCATCAGATTATCACCTGGTTTTACAACACCTCCATTCCCGACATCTATGTCCAGTTTGAAACTCTTGATATAACAAAAGAGGTTTGTGATTTCTTAGCAACTTGTTTTACAACTTCTGGTCTTTCTTATTATTATAAACTGTGGAATAATCTTCCTTCCCTGAAGCAAGCTCCTAGCTAGTTAGTTAATGCCTTCCTAGGCCAAATTCAACCGATTTGGAATCAGTTCACTTAAGCTAAGATCAGTGCAAAACATCTTTAGCTGATAGAGGTTCTTATGGCTCTTAGTCCTGCATACGAGTCAGTCTGTTCCTCCTTATTACATCGCACTCCATTGCCTACTATAAATGAAGCAATCAAAAAAATTATCTTTAAGGAGACCCGTCTTAGCCTAGACATATCCTCCCAATATGATGTTGCTCTTATTATTGCTTACCCCTCATCCCAAAAGTTAGGTACTCCTTTCTGTAAAAATTTTCGACAGTCCAGACATCATTTTTCTACCTGTCCTAAGATGTCGTTACTGTCACAAGATTGGATACATTCTTAGCAATTGTTTTGTGCGACCACCAACACCTAAGGAAGGTTCTTCTAATACCAAAGGAGTTGTCTCTCAGTTTGGTTCTTCATCTGTAGTTGTTGGTGTTTCTGAGAGTCTTGTTAGTTTTACCATGAATGATCTTAAGTCCTTACTTAAATAGGTTATCTCTACCAATTCTTCACCTACTGCACTCTCTGTCACTCCAGGTACTTCTTCTTTTTTTAAAAATTTTTTTTTGCTTGTCATAACCATGTGACCTTTGATTCTTTTGTTTTTTCTTTTAAAACACCTATTTCATCTCTTCCTCCTATTCATACTGCCAATGATACTGTAAAGCATATTTCCCACATTGATCGTGCATCTAGTTCTAATCTTATTCTCCTTGACACCTACTGTGTACCTACCTTGGCCTTCAATCTTATTCCTATTGGACAATTATGTGACCTTAGGTTCAATGTTATGTTTTTCTCCTTTGGGTTATCAATTACAAGATCCACAGACGGGGCAGACTTTTGGGACGAGGAAGAAGGTTGGAAGATTGTTTGAACTCTCCTCTCTTCAACTTCCTAAACCAATCTCAGTTGTAACCATCTCCAACTCCTCTCTTTATTAGTGGCATCTTCGTTTAGGCCATGCTTCTACTAGCAAACTTCGTCCTTTGGTTTCTCATGGATTGTTAGGTTCCACTAAAAATGAGTCCTTTTAGTGTTTTCAGTGTTAACTAGCTAAACAGCCTGCTCTTTCCTCTAATAATAGTACATCTATTTCACATTCTCCTTTTGATCTTATTCATACTGAAATTTAGAGAGCTTCGCCTGTGTTATCTATAAGTGGATATCAATATTATATGATATTTATTGATGATTTTTTTGATATATCTAGATTTATTTTTTGAAACACAGATCTGAACTACGACAAATAAACATCAAGTTTGCCACAATGGTCAAAACCCAGTTTTCCCGTACTATCAAAACCTTAGAATAGTTAATGCAATGGAATATTAAAAATCTTTTGTACTCCTTGCTTTTTTGGACCAACAAGGTATCATGGTTCAACATTCTTATCTCGGTATGTAATATCCGATTTTTGGAACATACTCAGGGTTAAAACCCTAGACCATTTCATATGAGTAATAGTATTGAGAATTTAAGAAAACGCATTTCATTTGCAGATACACACGTGAATTACAATTGGTACACATTACCAAGATAACATATGTACTCAATTGACGTATTCTGAGGTATGAAAGATTTAAAATGAACATGATGTGAATTGTGATTTGGTATGTCTTAAATTTTGGTTTAATTGGATTCCAACTAGTAATTTGAAATTAAATGTTATTAATTAGGAGATTGATGAATTAAGAAGTACATTGGGATTAGTAAAAATGCTAAGTGGAAAAATAAATTGATAAATGAAAAATTAGGGTTACTAAGCCTATAATTGAGTGACATTTGACATAGTTAAATGAGTGACAAATGGACTAGTAATTAATTAACAAGTGGATCAATTATTGTGTGACATGTGGATAAATTATTAGGAGACATGTAGATTAATTAGTAGGAGACTAATGGCAGCATAATAAGAGGATACATGGCCTACATGCCTTAAGACAAATGTCATTGGAAGAGGATGACATCTTGCATCTTGTTTATCTAAGCTAGGCAGCAACATTTCTGTTATCTTCTTCCTTGTTTCTCCACCAAAAATTATTCTCAACTCATATCTCTGTATTGTGTTTTCAACCTTTCCAAATTGCTATACCAAAACCAAATTTTTACTCTTCACAAAATAGTCAAAGAAACAGCTAATTGTTGTTCTTTGTCTTTGCCAAAATTCAACTTATTTTCACCTTGAGTTTATGATGAATCATGCATGAAAGGAGGGTTAGTTTAATTTGAAGTTTCGAGCTGGAATTTGAAGTATAATAAGTAAGTAGAAATCTGATTCTTATGGCATGTTTAATAGAATGAGAATGTTGATTGAATTGGAATGAAATGTATATGGTGTTGGTGATGAGATATACTAGAATATGTTGAATAAACTTGGATGTTTCCTGCTTGTTCTTGGTATATGAAAACCATAGATTATATAGGTTATTATATGGATGAATTGGACTGGAATCTAATGTATAAAGAAGGTAAATTTATGCTAAAGAAAGATAGTATAGTGATCTTGACTTGGAGATGTGTGTTTATGTATATGAAGTGATTGTTAGTGACAAAAATGAGCAAAGTTTAATGAACCTTAGTGTAATTAAGATGAAGCAAGATGATCATATAATGAAGTAGGTTTAAAGGGCTTGTAATCTGAAAAATTCAAGTGTTTGGTATGTGTTTAAGTTTGATACATTTGTGCAGAATTGGGAGAAATAATGTAGTGCACGATCGTGGCTTGGTTATTTGGGTTCTGTCACGATCGTGACATAGTCTCCATGATTGTGACTTGTTGCACAAGCTTCTTGCATGATCGTGGGAAGGTACAACACGATTTTAGGTAAGGTTTTGAAGTGATAATTCCATTTTTGTGTAATTGTTGAACCAATTAAGGATAAGGTACTTTATTATGGTATATATGGACTTGATTGAGGCTTAAAATGAACCTAAATTGATGTTCAATAAGTTGGTTGAATGTTTGATAAGTTGAAATTATTAAATGATATTATAACTTAAGGAAGAGATTATTTGATAACAATGTATTTTAATGAAGGAGTGTTAAAGGAATGAAGATGTTCTTATGATATATGATTGGTTAAGAAATGAGAATAAGGACACATACCTAAGAAAGTCATTGAGTATGCATTGAACATGAAATATGTATATATGTACATGATTGAATATGTATTTGATTGATCGCTTTAGTACTGTGAATTATGTGTGTATTCTATGATTTTAGATGCACAAATTGAACGCTAACATCCAAACATTGCCAGATCATCTAGGCAATAGTGTAATCTGGAGCGTACTGTGAGTCAACCTAGATGATTCTCACTAGGATTTGAATATGAAAGAAATATGCGTTCTAAACAAAATTGTTGAATGCTATGTCCGATGAATATGAAAATTGACTATGTCTGAAATGAATGAAGCTATTAAAAGTGTGATATGTGAATTCATGCATTTTATTACATGATATGCATGATCAGATAAAGGAATTATGACCGTAGTGGCTAGTATGAAAAGAGCTTAAAGCTCATAAATGTGCATAAATAGCCCCAAGTTTGGTGATTAATGAGTCTGGTATCCACAATAGATACGAGACAAAATGTGAAATGAGCCCAACATCCACAAGGGATATGGGACAGTAATAGGTGCACAACAAAATAAAAATGAAAGTGGAGTCACATGTGCATATGCATTTGCAATTATCTTTTCAAATGTACTATATGAATGATTGTGAAAAATTATTGAATTATGTTGATATGATGATCTTCCATGCATATGTACATTTGATAATATAATTGACTGAGAAAGAGGATTGAATTATTCTGAAAAGATTTATTTGAAATGTGTGTGAAATTCTTGAAGTACTTTTGTGATGTGGTATATTGCGAATTTGGTTTGTGTACTTTGATGTTGTGTTTTGATATGAGTGAGATCATCGATGATAGTTTGATCACTAAGTTTGCAAAACTCATCAAAATTGCAATGTTGATTTTCAGGTACAAAAGAGGAGACCTAGTTTATAGAAGAAGTCTAATATTGCGTTTTGGGTACAAAATGACTCAAAGATCGATCAGCTGATACTTAGGATTTTAGTTAGGATCTTTGTATAGTTCCTCATCCATGTAGAATGTTGTAAGAGTGTTAGTGTTAAACTCTAAGATATTTGTGACACTGTACATTTGTATTATGAAGTGAAAAGCTACTTTATAAACTATGTTTTATGAATGGATATAAGGAATTGATCTTTTGAAAATTTTATGTTATATGTATGATGCCATAAGTGAATGTGATTGCTTTAACATGCCATTGTATTAGGGTATGTTCTTGAACGTCCTCTGGATGTTCGGTTATATACTCTATGATAATGGAGTGTTACACGGTATATCTCAACAAAATGGTAAAGCTGAACAAAAAAATGACCACATCGTTGATTATGTCCGTGCACTTCTTCTATCTGCCTTTTGTCCTGAAAAACTCTGGGGAGAAGTTGCTTTAACTGTTGTTTATACTATCAATCGCACTCCCACCTCCATCCTTGATAATCTTTCCGCTTATGAACAACTCTTTGGTAAGCCTCCTAACCATCATCTTCTTAAACGGTTTGGCTGTGTTAGTTTTGTTCTTCTACAACCTCATGAGCGTAATAAACTAGAACCTCACGCTCATCGTTGTTGCTTTCTTAGGTATAGGATAGAACATAAAGGTTATCGTTGTTGGTATCTAATCTCTAACAGAATTCATACTTAACGACATGTTACCTTTTGGGAAGACACCCTATTTTCGTCCTTGTCCAAATTTCATTCATCTCATATAAGTCCTTTTAAATTCTTTACTAACAGATCTTTAGCACTATTTCCAAGCTTTGAAACCAATTTGTCTCCTGCGTCTGACCATCTTCTGCCTTCCGATCTTGCACTTGTGGAGTCTGCTCTGCCTGTTGAACATGTAACAACTTTTGCTATTCTGCTTCGACAATCTTCCCGGGTAAGAAAGACCCCTTCTCATCTACCAGATTATCATTGTTTTTCTGCTATTATCAATCTGCATAAACCTCACTCTTATCGAGAAGTTAGCTCTAACCCTCATCGGCAATAAGCTCTGAATGAAGAACTTCAGGCTCTTGAGAAAACTCATACTTAGGACTTAGTTGATCTTCCTTCAAACAAAACTGCGATTGGATTATAAAATCAAAACCTGTTCAGATGATTCTCTTGAGCAGTATAAGGAAGAGTATGGGATAGATTATAAAGAAACTTTTGCCTCAGTTGCTTATATCACTTATATACGCAGTCTTTTAGCTATTGTCGTTGTCAAAGGATGGAAACTTCTTTAAATGGATGTGAAAAATGCCTTTCTTAATGGGGACCTACAAGAGGAAGTTTATATGTTGCCTTTACCTGGTTACTCTCGTGCTGCATATAAGGTTTGTAAGCTGCGGAAAGCCTTATATGGGATAAAACAAGCACCACGGGCTTGGTTTGCAAAGTTTAGTTCCACCATTATCCAATTTGGCTTTCATTCGAGTCCTTACGATTCTACTCTGTTCATTCATCATACTGATCAAAGAATTGTTATTCTTTTTCTTTATGTAGACAATATGGTCATTACTAGGGATGATACTGCTTGTATTACAGAGTTACAGGGATAACTTAGCCACCACTTCGAGATGAAGGATTTTGGCCCTCTTGGCTATTTTTTGGGCTTTGAATTTTCGTCTTCTTTTGATGGTTATTATCTCTCGCAAGCAAAATATGCATATGATCTTATATCTCGAGCTGGCATCACTGATAGTAAAATTGTCTCCACTCCGTTGGAGCATAATGTCAAATTAACACCATTTGAAGGTACCTGTTTGATGATCTCACTCCGTATCGGCAACTTGTTTGTAGCTTTGTTTATCTCACTGTTACTAGCCTTGATCTTGCATATGTTGTGCATTTAGTTAGTCAATTCATGGCTGCCCCTTGATCCTCTCATTTGTCTGTTGTCCTTCGGATTCTTCGATATCTCAAAGCCATACTATTTCATGGTCTTTATTTCTCTGCACATTCTTCTCTTGTTTTGTCTGGCTACTCTGATGCTGATTGGGCTGACGATCCCGCTGATCGACTTTCCACCATTGGATATTGTTTTTCTTTGGAGATTCTCTTATTTCATGGTGAAGTCAGAAACAAACAATTGTTGCTCGTTCTAGCACTGAGTTCGAATATCATACTTTTGATGATGCCACTACAGAACTATTATGGCTCCATTGATTACTAAAAGATATGAGTATCACCTCTTCTGCTGCGACTATTCTTTATTGTGACAATCACAGTGCAATTCAAATTGCACATAATGATATTTTCCATGAGCGTACTAAACATATTGAAATTGATCGTCATTTTGTACGCCATCATGTTGCACAAGGCACTATTCATCTTGCATTTGTCTCCTCTTCTCATTAAACAGATGATATCTTTACCAAGATGCACTTACCTGGCAGACTTCAGGATTTTGTTTCCAAACTCAAGACGGCCTCTAATATACCACCTTAGGTTTTAGTGGGGTGTTAGTGTAATATTAGCCTAAATTATAATGATATGATTTGATTGTAATTAGCTTAGATTTAGTGATATGATTTGATTATAATTAGCTTAGATTTAGCCTACTTTGTTGCTAGATTTCCCTATTAGTATGTATGACTCAAGTACACTTTGCAAACACACTTCAATATACAATATACAAGACACTTCTCTCTCCCTCTTGTCTACATTCTAAATCCTTCTCCTAGCTTTTGTAACAGTGCATAACTTTGGCAATGTCGGTTTTTTTGTCATGGAGTGGCAAACACCTTATTTCTGGTTTGTTTGGGGTTTAGTTTTATAGTTACGTACAATGCACTCAGTGTTAGACAACATGTAAGTATGCAAGTTGAGGTGAGACCTTAAATTTCATTTTCTTTACTGGTTGTCTGTGCTTAGTTTTAATAGGCAATGTCTTGTTGCACTCCTACTGTCATCTTAATGTTTTTATTATTATTGTTCTGCCTCTGGACGACTTAGTTATGCTTCAATGAGTGCACAAATTATTAACTTCTTTCTCATTGTTATTCTTCGTCTATGCTTCCCAACTTTAACTTTTTGCTTGGAAGAAGTTATATTTGTTGACAATTGATATATCTTGAAAGGAGTAATGATATAAAACATGCAAGAAGCTAACATTTATACTTATATTCCCCAACAATTTGGATAAGGTTGATGTTTTATCCACCAACTCGCTGATAACTATAGTTCTTCTTCCATAAAGCTCATCTAATTTCCCATATCAGTTGATAATGATTCATGAAGTACAACAGTATATAAATGTGGATAACAATGCAATCTTTACTTGGCTTACGAGTGTACCTGTAGTTAAATTTTTAAACAACATTTATGATTGTCCTGCATTTTCACTCTTAGAATACCAAGTCTAAGAGAAGTAGAAGCCAGAGATGAGAGAAGACGGAGATGAGCATTAGGCTTTTAGTACTAAACTGGTAAAATTAATAAAACACGGAAGAATTTTGTTCTGTTTTCACTTTTCACTTTTTATATAATAATAAAGATTATAGTTGAAGTAAATAGTAAAATTATGAAATAATAGAAGATATAAAATTTTAATTTTTATGATATTAAAAATATTAGTATTTGTTTATCAAATTTCAAAACAAAATATTTTATTTTTTTACTTATTTTTATAATTTTTGCTTTTTATTTATTATATATCGATTTTATAGCTATTTAATATCAATTGGACCTTTAAACCTTAAATATTTTCTTTAGCCAGTTTGATATTTGGTCCAATTTTTAAAACATTGACGAATGAAAAGATGGTGAAGTATATATAATATACTTTTTGTTTAATAAGATTGAGAGTAGTTATCACTAACTACTGCTATAGTGCTACGGCGACTTCTTCTACGTTAAATAACTTGAATGTAATTACAAGGCGTTAACCTTGATGGCATGCATTCTCTTGTCTTTATTTATGAGTTTGTGTTCAAATTAGCTTTGGTCGCATAACAATACGGGAATAACTAAGGAGTCGGATTGCTTAGGTATAATCGATCGATATCGTAAGATTGTACATGACAAGAATACACGAAGATGTAACAGATTGGAGACTTTGCATGAATAGCTTGTTCGATAACTTACTTTTAAAACAGTGTATATAATAGTATATATTCATTTCTGTTAATGGTTTTTCATATATTATTTTCTCGAAAATAATTAGATGCATCGATTTTGTCTTAAGCGTCAAACTCCGAAACGAACAAAGAAACTTCCGAGACAGGAAAGAAATACTATTCACGCTGTGTAACGAAAGGAATGGGAATGGAAGGGGAATCAGAAAAAGAGGGACCATTACTTATAATAGCCAACCAAACAGAACCAACTACTTAAAAAGAGAACTATCTCAATATGAAATTGCGGTTAGTCCCAACTCTAAGACCCCATATGGGTTGGAACTAAAGCCAACTATCTAAATGAACCCTTTTCAAACAGTGAGTGTCCTAAACGTGTCACTAAAGTGTGTGCGCGTGCACACAAATTTTCGAAAAAATGGACGTGTTCATAGATAGAACAAAAGACGATTAAAGAAAAAAAAACTTAGAAAGGGTCAATACATAACTACCTTTCTGTCTTTACTAGACTTTTATTGAGCAGACTTTTACTATATATATAGAAATCAGTTGGAACTAATGCGGGTTTTATGGCACGACCACCGCCAATGTGCTCCACCTTTTCCATTATTAATTAGTAGTAATTCCTTCTTAAAATTCTTGCTTTATTGAAATGTGTAAGATAGCTTTTTTAATAAATAAATAATTTATAATTATTCTTCTTTGAATATTTATTAAATAAATTATTAAAACGAATAGAATTTATTAATTGTTTAATCTGAGTAAATCAGTAATTGGGATATATATATTTAAAGAAACCCTTTTAAGAGGCAACGTAAGACAGGATAATTATTCTTGGGACGTGTGGTCTTGTAAAGTGTAAACCCTGATTCCATTCCATGAGAAACATTAAATTAAGAAGGCTAGTGTCGGAGATTCCATAAGAGACTGGATTCATGGAGGAATATCAGGAATCACGGTGTGTTGTGGATAGATAGAACTTAGAAGACTGGTCGTTATTAAAAAAAAAAGCACTGGCAGCTGATTTTGTAAGTATTGAATGCGTGAAATTTAAATTTCCTTTAATTCAGGACTTTTTCCCTGGAACAGAGGGCCCTGATTTGGTGGTGCAGGCCGGCCAAGAGCCACGCATGTAGACAAGATGGACGTGTAAAGAAGTGAGTACGAGTCAGCGCATTTTACCGTCCAATTATTGTCTGACAAAGAGTGGGTCCTCTTTTGTTCCTTGGTCACCACATGGCATCCTATGGAATCCCCTGTACAGACAGACAGCCCTTTGTCATTCATCCACATTCCACAAACTCGCTCCAGTGTATTCATGCCAACAATTTATACTTGGATTGACACAGAAATAAAAATTGAAAAGGGGCTCTAAATCACATTGTCGAATGTAATCTTTTTATTCTGTTTTTTTTTTGCCATTTTCTTGTTTGTCACATACTTTTAAATTAAATTTGAATCTATAATTAAATTCAAGTTGAAGATTCGATTTAATCCGATTCTTAAATTATACATGAATATGGTTCAACTTTAAGTTGTTTATTATTTTGATACAGTTGTAGCTTGTGTTAGAGGTCACAATCCAAGAAGTTTTGGGAGTTACAAAGAAACTTCTTTTTTTTCTTCTTTTAATTAGAAAGCGCAATATTCACGCGTATATGAATAAGAAATGATCTTTATTTGTCTTTATATTTTTTATTCGTCAAATGAATTATTTTAAATATGTAATTAACAAATTATTTCTTGATTATCAAACGGGATAATGATTGAAGTTTTTCAACATTAAAAAAGGGTATTAAGTTGGTCAATAATAAAAGAAATAACATATTGCATCAGACAAGATTTTGATAAATGTTTTTATTATGGACAATCATATCTGAAATATCTCAGTGATAATGATATTATGGTAATTAAATTATCTGGATTTGACAACTACTGTTGGGATGAACCAATTAAGTAGAAGTAGCCGTTTCACAAATTTTTATCCAAGTTAGGAAGACGGCTTCAATAATCAACACAGGATCTCAAATGTTGGTTATTCTCAAGGATTTATGTTGAATGTAAGGAGTATCAAACCGCCGCTGAGGTCTGACTGATTCAATCTCGTGCCAAATAAAGCTGAATAACACGCAATATGTCACAATATTGAAATCTGTGGCCAGTTGACATATATAGTCAACAATAATTAAGCAAGTGCCGATGACTTAATGATCGTGACGCTGATAATCAACTATTAATTATAGAAGGAGAAATAAAGGGCAGGTCGTAGTTTTGAAGCTGATACCTTGCCTTTTTCTTTTTCTTATTAGGGTAAATCTAAAGCAAATCCAACTCTCTTAAGTAGAGAGAATTGGGTTAAAATCTATTTGTAGAACTACTCAACTACAACTTTTTTTTTTAACGGAGAGAATGGCGGCCATTATTTATGTGATACAGGTAAAGCCAACTATCAAACTACCCAATCAGAACTAGAACTGTATATAACTTGTTCAGTTAATTTAACGAGTCCCAAAGACAATATAAATCGAAGTATTAAACAGTCAAATATGAACATAGATGTTATGAAACCACAAGGTTCAGACATCAACTATGAGACACCAAGAGAAGGGTTTTTGCAAACAAACATAGAACGACTCCGTCTGTTTAGGAACGAAGTCTTGAGGACCACAACACAACAGGGTAAAGACAGTACCGTAAATTCTTTACTGTCACACCTAACTAAGAATTCTTCCTCTCTTTGAATAATGGTACGGGACAGTCTCTTTCTAAGTTTGATTAATTCGATGTTTGGAGACTCGCCTTTTTGTGCATATATTTATCTGACGACTCCAAGCACGCAAGCCATGACGCATTGTGAGAGATAAGTATAGATGGTGGTCAACTATAATTGGGATTGGTCTAATCGTTCCTGTAAGAATGATTCCAATAACATCCACGACATGTGCGCTTCTTCTGGTGAAAGGAAAAGCTGGTGAGAGCAGAATCTTTGTCGTGGGATGATAAAGTTTAGGAAAATCTTGTCAGGGCTTAATGGGCAAGGGTCGATATGTATTGAAATGAATTCCATAACTATGCATTAAACTAGGATGGTTAGTGGGCATGGAAAGAAATAAAGAGATCGACATCATAAACGCATAATAAATTCTCTTACACAAAAGGGGCTTTGTTCAAGCTACTGACTAATTTGTCGATGTGATTTGTCCACGACAGAACCTGCGATCTATACCATCCATGTCCTGTCTGTAACTTGACATGTGCAGCCGTCCTGTTTGTGACAGAAACCAAAAGTGTTCACTTCATATCGGAAGAATATGCTCTGTTACTTCACCACCTCACATGCAATGCAATCTGTTCTTTAAGAATTATGGGTAAAGTTTCATCGATAAAATTAAATTATACATTTATCCCTCATTTGAGGCTCAGGTCATATTAGAGAAATTTTTTTTTTTTAAATAACCGGTAAAAATTACTTATTTATAATAATAAAATCAAATGTTCGAATCACGAAAATTCGAAAAGAGATATATGATACTGGTTTGAAGATAAATTAGAAGGTGAAGAAGAATTAGTACCATAAAATAATCCAGTCCTCTTACAACATAGCTTTCCTGCTTTGAAAGTTTGGAGAGGGGATGGAAAAGAGAGCCTGGCCCAGTAAGTTGTAGGATCATTAGATCAATTTGAAAGCCCAACGATTGGCAACAACTTGTTTTGTAATTGGCTTTACAAGTCACCTTAACGGAAATAAAAGCAAAACCGTTGAGCTTATTATAACGATTATTCAGTTTCGTAATAAGAGGCACAATAACCTTGATTGATCACCTCAGGGGGATTCTCTTAAATGGTTTGATTTGCGAGGGAACATAACCATTACATGGTTGAAGAAAGCCATCGCGTCAGTTGGTTCATATCAGTCACCAGTAGTTGATGTGAATTTGCAATTTGCTTCATGGAGACATAAGTAAATATATATCACTAAAATTGCGTTTCCCATGCATGTTCCTTTTCGATTAGGTCTTATCTAAGTTCATCAATTAAACATGAAAACTTTAGGCTCTGTTACGGATTTTAGTAACAGTTCGGTTTACGATATAAGATCTGTTTTTTGCCAAATTGGAATCATGACTTGAGATCGCTTGGCAGTGGCTTCTTTTTACTAGTTCAACACGAAAAGACAATTTGGGTAAGTTTTTACGTCAGTTGAACAATATCTCTTTGCTGATTTTCTTTATTTGTTCTGATTTACATATGAGAAGTCTTTGGTTCTTGTAAGATTTCCAGCTCAGAATTCTCAGTGGTGTTCCACCAATTGCTGATTGTTCGTTCGTCAAGTACAACAACTGGATATAATTTTTACTGCCTGTTTCGTTCGTCAAGTACAACAACTGGAAATGATTTTTACTGCCTGTAAATAACTTTTCACCTTGCTTTTCTTTTCTTCTCTTCTTTTCACTATGGAAGTCCAATCTTCTTCTTTTCCTGGCATTATGCAGTTTGTTGATGCTCTCAAATGTACAGACGAAGAGTATGAGAAGTACGCGATACTTAAGGACACAACACACTCACTCACGTGTGAGTGAGTGAGTGAGTGATAGAGAGAGAGAGAGAGAGAGAGAGAAGAGAAGAGGATAATGTTAATTCAATCCCAAAACACAATAAGGCTTATTTTGCTCTTTCACAGGGGAAAAAAAAACTGAGCTTTACTTATGCAAGTAATCATCATATTGGACCAAAATTTTGGTCAAATCATATAGAAAGCTTAAGGAAGAAGTAAGCTCCTTTTAACTTGCTTCAAGCTTTCGGCTACAACTCTCCACTTTCATCATGATGATTTGTTGTCTTTCTTGTTTTTTGACTACCATTTAATATTGTTGTCTCCTTCCATACAAAACTTAGATGGATTTATTTATTAACATTGCCTCTCTTAAATCAAGCTGGCAGGAATTTATCATTCCCAGCAATTTTTTTAGTTTGTGAAACAACTCAGATTTTAGTAGTTTAGTAAAATTATTTGCAACTTATTTTTCAATGTGACAATAATTAATCACTACTTCCTTTTCAGTTGCTAGCTTGTGAATTTTGTGAAACTGAATGTCTATGTACTTGGATCGCCTATGAAAAACTAGAATTTTACACAGTGTTATTGTGGACTTATTGTCACAGAATAATTTGTCGGAGCATCTTGTTTTTGATGTAGTACTTCATGCATTCGTCTTAGTCATACTGTTTGTGTAGTACAACTAGTTGCAGCAATTTATTCTGCTTCAGCTATAGATAACACAACCACGAATTGTTTCTTTGAAGACCATGATATTGTGCCAGTGCCAAGATAAAAAAACATATGTTGATGTGTTTTTTTCTTGTTTCTATATCTCTACCCCAATCACTATATGTGTAACTTACAAGATTTATATAATTGATATTTGCATAAAAAATTCCTTTATTCAAAATACCTTTGGTATATCAAAAAATTCAGTTTGCTCCTTATAAATGACAGGTACGAGGCTCCTCCATGAATCTGCTAAGTATTCCAACTCCAAAAACTATATCTGGTCTGGTTGTAGTTAAATACCTCAGACCTCCAATTAAACTCTTCTAGTATGTTGAATTTATAGATCTCCCTTTGTCTTCTTTTAGTTGTTTCAATTTCTCTTCAACTGGGGTGAATTCTCCATCTTAAATTTCTTCAAAATATCATTCGCATACTTCCATTGGAAAATAAAAATTCCATCATCTTGTTGAACTACCTCTATTATAAGAAAATAAAACATTTGACCTAAGTCTGTCATGAAAAATGTTTTTACCATAGCCTCCTTAGATTCTTCAATCATCTTTGAGTTGTTTTCAGTAAAAATTAGATCATCAACATAAAGATATGCAATTAGAAAATCACCAGGCTCAACAAATTTAACATATAAAGTATGCTTAAAAAAACATCTTTCAAAACCATGCTTCATGAAGTATGAATCAATTCTTTTGTATCATGCTCTTGGTGTCTGCTTTAATTCATACAGTGCTTTACTCAATCTGTAAATTTTATCTTCTTTTCCTCTAATTTCATACCTGCAGGCTGCAGAACATATACTTCCTCTTCCAAAGTTCCATTTAAAAAAGAAGATTTTACATCCATTTGATAAATTTTCCAATTATTTTGAGCTAAAAGAGAGATAATAATGCGAATAGTATCCAATCTCGTAACAGGAGCAAATACTTCAAAGTAATCAATCCCTAGTTTTTGCTTATATCCTTTTGCAACTAGTCTAGCTTTAAACCAATCAATTTCACCATTAGGCTTTTATTTTGTCTCAGACACCTACTTTACTCCTATAGGCTTTTTATCAACGGGCAAATTTGTTAATTCCCTTGTGTCATTCTTTTCAGTTGCATATATTTCTTCATCTATAGATTTTCTCCATTTTAAGTCATTTGCCTTCTCATAATTAACTAGTTCACAACCTGCAAATAAAGCAAAATTGATAATCTCTTCATCAGATAGATCATTATCAGTACCTATCACATAATCTTCCAATCTGGTTGGTAATTGACAACGCCTTTAGGGTCTATTAGATTTCACCGGCTGATATATTGAATCTGGTTGAGTATTTTCTTTTTTTATAGCTTTTTGAAATTACCACCAGTCTTTTTGGAAAGTTGAAGACCTATTTCATATTCCATCCTTATTAAAGGTTACATCACAGCTAATAATTATCCTTTTTGTATTTGGATTGTATAACTTATAGGCCTTTGAATTTGTACTATAGCTTATAAAAATACATTTCTCACCTTTGTCATCCAACTTCTTCCTCAACTGATTTAGTATATGGGCGTAAGCAATACACCCAAAAACTTTGAGATGCCGAATGGAAGGTTTCAAGCTTCCTTAGTTGTTTTGTCATTAAGGCTTTTTGTTGGACACCTGTTTAAAATATAAACTACACAAGCTAGAGCTTTTGCCCAAAATTCTTTAAGCAATTGTTTAGATCTTAACATGCATCTTACTATGTTCATAATAGTTCTGTTCTTTCTTTCTGCTACTTCATTCTAATGAGGTGTGTATCTGGTGGTTAGCTAATGTTGAATTCCATACTGCTTAAAGACCTGTGTGTATGCAAGATACTCTTGACCTCTATCTATTCTTAATGATTTAATTCTAAAGCCACTTTGCTTTTCCACAAATGCTTTAAATGATTTGAACGCATCATAAGCTTCTTGTTTCTATTTTAGAAAATACACCCAAGCCTTTATCATCAATAAAGGTAATAAAATACCTATTACCTCCATTAGATGTAACTTCAACAATACACAAATTTGAATGAATAATTTCCAATGGCTTCTTTGCTCTATAGTACTTTCCAATTAGAAATACATCCCTATGCTTTTTTCCCATTTTAACATGTCTCATATACATGGTTAGGAATATTCACAACAGGTAAGCCAGACATAAGCTCTTTTCTTGATAGATAATTTAATCCAAAAAATGAAAATGTCCAAAATGCATGTGCCATAGCCCATTTGCATCAGGTATCACAGAATTCAAGCAAGAAAATTTTTCATGATGAATTTTTAGTAGGAATAAACGGTTAAAAGACATCTTTACCTTTGCAATAAATCTTCCACTTTTATTTATCAACGTACAAAAATCGTGATGAATATGCATTTTATAACCTTTCTCTGATAATTGACCCATGTTTAGTAAATTATGATGAAGACCAGGAACATAAAAAACATAAGTGATAAAACTTTTAAAACCATCCCTAAACCTAATGGATACTTGACTGTTTCTTAAGATAGGAATATTTGAATTGTTCCCAATTTAACCATTGACTGAATATTTTCATCTAAAAAGGAAAATAACTTCTTATACATATGATTACTAAAACTAGAATCCACGTACCAGATATTTTCATCTTCCACAAAAGAGTTGCTTGCCAGAAATAAACTTTTTACATTAAAAAATTTTCATTAAAATGTCGGTACTAATTTTTTGCAACATTAGCCTGATAATTGCTATGAGATTTGGATTTACAATCAGCAGCTTTGTGTCCATACCTTCCACAATTAAAGCAATTAAAATTACATCTCTCTTGATATTGATTACCTCATCCTCTCCCTCGATTGGTAGGCTCAAAATTATTTCCTCCTCTTTTTTGATTGAATGTTCTGAAATTGTTTTCTTTCCCCTAGTTAAAGTTATTGCTATAATCTTTTCCTTTAAAACTTCCTCTACCTCTGCCTTTAAAATCTCCTCTTCTTCCATTATTAAAACCACAGTCTCTACCTTCTGCATTTTGATTACATTATGTAACATTATTGAAATTCACTGGCCTTTTAAGATTTCTTCTATTGTCTTTTTTGTTTTCTCTAATATTCTGCTAACATGACTTTCAATGCTTCCTTGCAACTCTACTATAGTCATAGTCTCTGTATCATATGACTCTAGTATTGTAGTCACAACATAGATAAATTTAATAGGCATGGTGCGTAGAGTCTTTTCACAACGTTACTATCTAAAATATCCTTTACATACAGCCTCATCTTGTTGACAAGATCAGTAACACAAGAAAAATATCGTTCAACAGTTTCTGAATTAGACTTTTCATACCTCTCATATTCTCTATGCAGGGACTGTAATTTGGATTTTTAAGCCTTATTTATACCTTTGTAAGCTAACTTCAAGATGCTCCATGCTTCTTTGGCAGTTTTAACATTAGCAATTTTGTCAAAAACTGAATAATCTACTCCTTGATGAATTTGGGATAACGCCAACTAGTTTTTCCTTTGAGCATTTACATTAACTCTTTTTTGTAAGCCTAGGTCAACAAGATTCCAAATATTGTGAGCCTTGAGGTGGTAGACATTAAAATCTCCCAATAATTATAATCAAGCTTACTATATAATTTGAGACCTGACAACACAATATTATAACTGTTTGACATCTTTCACTTTTAAATGAACCACTCTCTCATAAGTATAAGAACACTCTCTATTTTTCTTCTCACAAATCACTTTAAAATTGGAGTTATATTTAACTATCTTTGATACCAATTTGATATCTTAATGACACAACACACTCACATACACACGAGAGAGAGAGAGATAGAAGGGGAGGGGGAGGGGGGGGGAGAGAAGAGAAGAGGAGAATGTTAATTCAATTCCAAAACACACGACTCATATAAGGCTTTATTATACTCTTTTATGGGCAATAAAAAAATAATAAATACTAGAGTTTTACTTATACAAGAAATCATTCTATGTTAGAGTAGTTCTCTAAAGGCAATCACCTTTAGCAATAAAGTACTTTATTTTGATTAATAAAGCGAAAGAGAATTTTCATTAATTTGATATTCATTTATATATGAATTGATGTCGATCTTAAGTCGAATCGCTAAAGTCTATTATACAAAATATAATATGAAGTAAATCATGATGAGATCATGATAATGAGATTCTTATCATGTGTAATTATGTTAGTATCTAAATAATCCCTAGTCATAGGATTAATAATACAAGACATTATTAATCTAGATAGACTAACACATGTTGTACTCCTCGAATTGATCAAGGATTAGATCTCATAAAACTATAAGCATGAGATGTTTAGAGTTAACATGTGGATGCTTACTAAGAGTAGTAAGTATATCGGATGACCCGTTTTGAGATTATCATATGGATGATCTATCAAATGTCAATGATTAATCTCATCATAGCAATGGTGAAAATATCTTTAGATTTAAGGTGCTCAAGGACATTTTGGATACTAATCCTTTGCTTTGACATCATTCCTTGTTACCTTAAGACGAGGTCGCTCTTAGGGTGGTGATTGGGTACAGCTATTAGTATTTGAAGGTAATTGGGTAGCCAATAAAGGATTCACCACTCCTGATAGAAGGAGATGATACCCATGGCCTCTTATTTGGGTTATTACTTAGGAGTCTCTGGCCAGAGCACCTATGTGTCATGAAGAGAGTCTTCGATAACACATAGAGTAATGAGATCTCAGGATAAGAACTAACATCACTTAGACTCGATATGAAGTAGTCAGTCTAGTGGGAGTTGATACATAGCCCATACTCTGAATCGAGTAAGGTATAATATGGTGAAAGGATGAATTGCATGGTAATTATCTATGGAAAGGTTCATAAGTTGGATAATCAACGATCAAACGTGTGTTAATCCACTTATATTATGGTAAATTAGCATAATGAAATCCTCCATGATTTGCTTGAATTAATAGTTAATTCAAGTGCCTAAAATAACCAGGAATCTAAGGGTTACATGCATAAAAGATTAAATGAAAAACATATTATGTATGGCTGATTTTAAGTAGGCCACGATTGTGACCGAAGGCGAGGCTAGTTTTTAAGTAGGCCACGATCATGGCTCATAGGCCACAATCGTGATTGAAGCCTTGACAGTTGATACATAAATGAGTTCTTCACTTATGTATAGATGGGTTTTTACTAGTTCTTACACACTCAAGTGAGAGAGAAAGGGATCTAGAAGAGTTCTAGAGAGAAGAGGTCTTGAGTATCTTTATGTAATTTGTGCAATTGTTGCATAAATTTAGTGTATGCAAGATAATCTTGATCTATCTTCCCATTTGAACATCTACTTGAATTCATCAAGTTTGGTGTTCCAACACCCTTACACACTGCTTCTTCTTCTTCATCTTTTCATGTTCTTGGGTGATTAAGGAAGGGTTTGGGATTTGAAACAACCCAAACAAGGAGAAGAATCAAGAAAGGAGGAGATACAAAAGGAAATTTTTTTTATATTTCATATTCTTATTATATGTCTATGCATGCATTTATGATTCTGGCTTTTAGGAGTTTTCATGGAGTCGGAATTTAGATTCTTACACCCGCTACATTCTCATGCATGTGATTCATATATACATGGCTAACCCTGAAGTAAATCACACGTTAATATAGAAATTACGTAGAATATATGATATACACAAGAAGGGGGACTTGAATTGTGTATTCTTTTTGCGAATACAAAATCTTTAATTTTTCTGATAAAAACTTCTCTAACTTGTTAAAAGAATATCACAAATGTTATACGAAAATTGTTATGTAGATAAATCACAAATAACTTTTATATACTTGTTTAAGAACAAAATAGAATAAGTTGAGAGATAGAAGATAGACACTGCGATTTTATACTGGTTCACCACAAACCGTGGGCTACGTCCAGTCCTTAGAATTCTTCTGAGTTTTCACTATACTTCAACGAATGTACAAGTATTCTTTCTTCCCTCTAGAGCCTCTTCAGGTCTCTCACACTAAGTATTCTTTCAGCTATATTAGCCTCTTCAGGCTTTTAGCTTTTTCTTTCTCTCACTAGAAAGATATCGTGAGCTATTGTTACAGTAATGTTTAGCTCTCCAGTAACACACTACAGAAATTTTCTTTTCTAAGTATACACTTGAACGCTCAAAAGATGTAAGATCAACAATTTTTTGAAAGGTTGAAAAGTTGTCAAGTTGTCCAATCTTCGACTACGACTAGTATTTATAGTCTAAGTCTCTAACCGCTTTTTTGATTCTTGATAACTACTTCTTGAATCTTGATAATTGCTTCTTGAATCTTGATAATTGTTATTTAGTTGAGTTCTGTAATTAACTCTAAATAACTAACTGTTCAACGTACTCGCGTATCTTCTGCTTTGTATCATTTGTGTGTTTCTTCTGTGTTTTGCTTTCTTCTGTGTTTTGCTTTCTTCTGTGTTCTTCTTTCTTCTGTGTTTTGCTTTCTTCTGTATTGTTACTTCTTCTA
>JAOQMS010000009.1:22156456-22178730 GCA_027563885.1 Erythroxylum longipes | reverse complement strand
GATTAATTTGTATTTGTAATTGAATATTATATTCAAGTAATCAATTATTTCCTTTACTTGATACATCAGCCCTGATTTTCTTGTGCCATATTACACTTCTGCAGCCTCCCAAATTTTATCGCTTACGCCTTTTTTATCTATTTCCATCTTGACTAAAGATGACATTTATTTTAACTTTTTTAATTTCGTTCTCATTTTTTTCATCCTTGAATCTGACATATATGAGAAGGTCGCGACTTTGTATGATGTTTGTAGTATATTATCTACATGTGATACACTGAGATTACTTGTCATAACTTCGAAGAGCTAAAGCTTAATATTAATTTCAAGTTGAAATATGGCACCAAAGAGAAGACAGGATATTTCACGACCAAGATTCAGACCACGATTTGGAGGTACTTTACAGGTGAAGCATCTCATGACGTAGTAGCTGGAACTGAATCTCCTCCTCCCCCTTCAGCTACTACAGTTGCAGATGAGGTACCTTCCGTAAATGCTGCTGTACCATCCATAACCCTACATCATTTACTACTCCTATACTGACAGAGGTATCAAGGGTAAACAATGATGATAAAGAAAGCGGCTACCGACCTGGAACAGAGAGACTTGATGGAAGAACTTACATTACAGTTGTCAATAATATGTAAGTGAAAATACATTGAACACTGTATGTTTATAATTAAGTTATAAGTTTCAATTTTCAAAACGGTATAAAATTTTTCAATTTTATATTAGGTTCATTTCATCTGGACCATGTTCAAGAAACATGACATCAAAATTTAATAAGGAGATTGATATTGAGGGCTTTACCTGGATGAATATCTCTTATGTGATAAGGGAATTTTCCTATCACAAGTTTGAAGTACAACATAAATTATTATTTTCTTTTTTAATTAACAGTTTTGTACATTTATTACATAAATATCATTACATCATAAGTATTAATTGAATGTTTTTCCTTTTGTTTCAGAAAGAATTTTTTTGGGATTCTCAATTAGACGCGATCGTCTATAGAGTATAGGAAAGACGAGCACGTACACGTTATCGTGATTTTATTGTTGTGATACACAAGGCAGATGCATGACCACCTTATATTTCTGAAGAAATATGGAGTCGTTAGCAGCAATATTGGACATCACCTAAGGCAATGTCCCTTTCAGAGCGTAATTTGGCCAACAAACGTAGAGGACCGTGGGGAGAGAGTCTTCTCATACATATGTTAAGATCTATTACCCACAAAAGCATGCAGAGAAACTTGTAAGTATCTACACTTTAAATTTGTATTGTCATTTCTTTACTTTGTTGTATTTCTATTGAATTTTATGTGTGAATTTTGGAATGAAAATATGCATTTCTTGTTGAGAATGATAATGTTATAAATTTCTAGTGCCATATATGGTTGTGTTTTTTAGTTTTGTTCTTTGTTCAACAGAGGGTAGATTTCATAAAAATAGAGGGAACTCTGCCGAAATTTTTATAAATTCTAATTCACTGATAATATTTTATTCTTATGCAGGAAAAGACTATGGGCATGAGGCCTACATCTCATCAGCTCTTTTTGCACACTCACACTAAGAAGCATGACGGTGTGACATTCGTCAACAACCGTTGTAGAGAACTCAATGTATGTGAAATTTATGGCTCAATATTAATGCTTAATAGTTATCACTTACTAATATAAATATTGTCTTCTGATAAGACCAAATTCAAGAAAGCATTCAATAACATCTCAGCAGTCTGAAGATGTTGATGAGACTCAAACCTATCTTTATGCAATGGGTGGTAGGGACCGTCGGGGAAGGATATTCGGCTTAGGTTCATTTGCGAACACATGTTATTCGCAATCCTCCATGTCCAGTTCAACTCCATCTAATAGGCGATCAACATCTAATGAGAGAGTCGTTCAGCTTGAGAGCATAGTTTAGATGCTGGCAACTCAGTTGCAACAGCAGACGGAGTACATAACTCAGCTCCGTAATGAGATGGATGAGTTGAAGGGTAGGGATAGCACCTCATCGCATCAATCAAAGCATCCGTCGTCTCCAAATTAATAGTGTACTTTTGATCATTTTATTAGAGATACGAAAACTTATTATGTATAATTTAATGTTTTTATTATCAATTAAGATATTTTCAACTTTATATCATCAATCAAATTTATGTTTAAAAAATTAAATTTATACTATTACATTAATAGTTGTTTAAAGTATGTAAATAAAATTTATTGACGATATTGACAGTACATTTTTTAAAAAAAGTTTTCTAATTCATTTACTGACGGACATATGAAAATTCGTCGTTAAAATTAAACATTTACTGACGGAATAAACATTACTTTCGGTAATCACAGACATGATAACAACTTTCGTCGGTACATTTGGAACAATTTTTTGCACGATTTGCATGAAATTACCGACGGAAAGACAGAAACCGTAGGTAATCACAAATGGAGCATCCAACCACATGCAGTCGGTAATCACAGACGGAGTGCATATCGTCGGTAGTCACATACGGAATAACCAACAACTTATCGTCGGTAATTACAGACATAATAACCATCGGTAATTTTGTAACAATTTAATGACTGAATTATTTCAACTGTTGGTAAATATACCGATGGAAAACAATTTTCCATTCATAAAGATACCAATAGCAAAAAATATTACGTCGGTAAAGTTACCAACAGTAAATTATTTTCCATCGATATTTATTAGCTACGGCCGTTTCTACGACGGTTTTGTCCGTCGCTAATCTTATATACCGATGGAAAGACCATCACAAAAGCACGTTTTTCTTGTAATGAAAGCCCCTACTCTCGTCGTTCACGGGCTTCTTGACTTGTAATACTCTTAAAAGACGTAGGATTGTTACTAGTTACAGAGAGTGATTCAAAGGTGGGTCATGGTCCTATAAGATTCCCGTTGGGTTGTTGACACTTGTTTTAGACGAAATTCTAGTTGTAGATCTTAGACCATCTCCAACCACAAACTACAAAATGCAGTCAGTTGACTTCAAAATGCAGTAAATTCAAGAAAAACAACTCCAACCAGCAACTGCATATTGCAGTAAGTGTGGGATGACTGCCTTACGAAAATGTCGTTTGCCAAAATAACTGCATATTTGTAGTAATTATGGGGTAACTGCAAAATGTAGTAAGCTTATGCAGTTCGGTTGGAGTGGAAAATGTGGGCATTTACTGCAAATTGCAGTCCAGTTGGAGTTGCTCTTAAAAAATTTACTCCCCTCTTCTGCAAGCCATTTTTTTCTTCCACTAAACGGGCCTCGCCAATCGCACCTTGCAAGGAACGTGGCTGTTTTAGTTTTACGTCTAACTGAATCTCGTCCTTGAGTCCTACAACAAAACAACCAATCAAGAATTTTTCAGGTAACTCATCAACTCCACGGGAGAGCCTTTCGAATTCTTCCTGATAAGCTGCAACGGTGGTGACTTGCTTCAATCTCTTAAGTGCCTCGAAGGGGTCCTCACAATCTGTAGGACCGAAAGGAAGCAGTAGGCCCTTCGTGAATTCTGCCCAGGTCAGTTGTCCTTTAAACTTAGCTAACTAGCTATGCCATTGGAGGGCAATACTCTCAAGGTGGAAGGAGGATAACTGAACGTTTTGCTCCTCCGCTACTTCTTTGAAATCGAAATACTGTTCTGCCTTATAAACCCATCCTTGCGGGTCTTCTCCATCAAATTTTGGGAAGTTGAGTTTGAGATGGTAGCTGTTTTGGATACCAAAGGGTTGAGAGTGATTTGTTTTTGGTTGGTTGAATGGGGGAGATGATGCGCTTGGTGCAAAGGGATTGATGTTCGGATTGGTGGGGTGAGTTTCCTGTCTTGATTCTAAGTTTTGGAGTTTGGTCAAGATGGTTTGTCGTGTGGAGTGTACCTCATCAATGCTGGAGAAATTCTTCATTGGATTGATTTCGGGTTGCCATGTCAAGCCTCACATGCTCTGATACCACTGATAAGAATAATTTTCAGAGAAGGAACAGAAGAAGAAGAATAAGAATCCAAGAGACTAGGTCGAAATAATTCTTGTCATATCCCTGTTACTCACAATGCTTTTTATAAGCTATTTATCCCAACGGTAAGAATAATGGAGAAGGTGGTTCCTACTTTGAAGGCCAACATTTATCTACTTACAACAAAAAATAAAGCAACAATCAAGACTGAGTCATACAACAAATCCCTTCATCTTCAAATCACGTAACAACGCCCTGCACGTTCCAACCAAGCTACAGCCACGTTCCTATCAGGATGTTGGGGCTTTATCTTTGGTTGATTGGTCGGAAGGCTGTCTGTTTGGTCGTGGGGGACGAAAATTTCTGGAAAGATGAGTGGGGTAGAAAGGTGGGAGACATTGCAGAAATTCTTATTTTGTATGAGAAAGGATTTTAAATGTTCTTAAATGTTTGACTGGATGTTCTAGCTTGATTAATGTGTATTCTCTATGACTTTCTATATATTGAGCTTCTTCTAGGATTTAATGTAAACTTTGAGAGATTCTTTACTTTGATATGAGCAACGAGTTATGAATTATGATGTCAGCATTATTTCTTCTGCAGGTTAATCTAAAACCAAGGATGCCAACAAAGGGTTGTCTGTGCTGAGCACCTGCAATTGAGAAAACAGATTCTAAGGCAAAGCTTCAAAAACAGATAATGCATATCTAAGAAGGTGATTATTATTCTTCATTCGTAAGAGGTTAAGGGTTTAAGGTGTTGTTGTGACTAAGTGGAAGATAAAAAAAAAGTTGTTATGAACGAGTGTGTGAAGAAGATGAAGATAGCACTCTTCAATTTTTGTGTAAAACGTTGTCATAGCTTTTAAGTGAATGATGGACAGATGTCATGCCATCTTTGACTTATCTTTTTATATTCTACCACAGTCACTGTTACTAACGGGCATATGAGACCCAACTGGCACCTGAGACGCACGAGATAATACACAAATGTTCCCTCCCTGCGAAATCTGTCCCTCCTTCTAGCTCATCCCAATCTCAATATTTTTCTGAATTCTTATTTTATGTGTATCAAGTGTTATTAGATTAAGATCTTGCTACGTAAGAGCTCGTATCACCCACTCGATCCGCTTCCATGACTGAAAATACTACAGCTCAAGACGTGAAAAGAATGGAGGAAACATTACGTAATTAGATTAAATAAATGCAGAAGAAAATGTTGGATGCGGAACTTAAAGGTTCATGAGGCACAAATGAAGCAAAAATAGGAAATAATGAAATTAAAAGAAATGTTTCAGTAGCGTATTTCAATCTCCCAACCTCAGTAATGTTGAATATGAGAGACATCAAATAGGTCACGCCAACTTGGAGCAACAAGCATACATGGCACCAACACGATCTAGAAAGGTGGAGTTTCCCTTATTTGATAGCTCGAAGTTAATCAACTGGGTATTCGGAACAGAGCAAATCTTCATGATTGCCTGCATGCCAGCAGATACGAAGGTGAGAATGTTAGAAGTCATATTGTGGGATGGTGGTATCACTTCAACATACAGGACATTTAGCGACGTAATTTAACGTCGCAAAAAAATCATCGTAAATACTCATGTGTGATGAAAACATATCATCACCCAAATCGTCTCTGAATCCCGATAGCAAAATAACATTCGCGACGTTTTTTTAAAGTCGTCCCTAAAAAGTATTTTTGACACAAACAATTCGTCGCTAAAAAGTATAACTGACAATAATAAAAAACGTCGTACATAGTTATGTGCGACGTTTATGTTTCGTAGATAAAACTTTTTAGTGACGAAAACCTATTTGTAGGTAATTATTTTTTGTGACGATGTTATTTTAGTAGCAGAGTAGTTTTAGCTATTAAGTTCTTGTTGTAGGGAAATGTTTTTAGCGACGGTTCGTAAATGTAGGTAAAAACTTTTTGTGACGAATTAGGTTTTGGTAGCTAATAGGTTTTTCTGACGATTTTATTTTGGTAGCAAAATACTTTTAGCTACTATTTTGTTTGTTATAGCGAAACATTTCTAGTGATGTTCTGTAAGCGTAGCTAATGACCTTTTGTAACGAAGTTTTTTGATAGCTAATAGTATTTGATTACAAAATTTAAATTTGAATTTAATAATTATTGTAATTGTTAAAAACAAATTAATTTAAATTTATTACAATTTTTTAGACTTCTGTGACGAATTTGTTTTGATAGCTAATATTATTTAATGACAAAATTTAATTTTAAATTTAATTATTATTATAATTGTTAAAAACATATTTATTTTGAATTTATTATAATTTTGAAGACAGTTTGAAATATTAATATTATTCATTTTATAATTAATGTTAGTGACATAATTTTTAAATAATAATAAATTGAAATAAAATAAAATAAAAAATGGAATGCATTTTATATAAAACATATTTGTACATCATTTACAAACTAAGAGTCTTCATCTGAGTCACTACCACTAACATATGCAGAACCTAGTATTTGTTTGACCAATTTTTTAAGCTTGTTAACTTCTTCAATATTACAATCTAACTTAGTCTTCAGTGTCTTGTTCTCCTCTTGAAGTACCGTCAACAATGCTAGTTTGGACAAAGAGGTACCAATAGACTTAGGGTCATACCCAAGACCCTTGATATAACCCGATCGTGCACTTGACATTGCTGTAAATGTCATCGACATTAGGCTGATCCCCTCAGCCAATGACGTCTGCAACAACTCCTGCATCTTGTCCTACAATATAAAGTAGAAAATCAAGTTAACTAAAAAACAATTACTTGCTATCACATAGAAAAATAAATTGTAATATTAATTTATTTGTACTTACATAAATGCTTTGTGCTTCTTCAGACATCCAGCCTTGACTTTCCTTATAGTATGTGTGTGGTAGAGTGTGATTCTATTACACTCTTGCCCTTGGAGTTGTGTTTGACTCTATAATATGAATTTAAAAAATTATAATCAATTAGAATTTATTATATTCAAAAATATAATAATAAATTGAAAATATTACACTTACATATTCTTGTTGGACGACTACAAATGACCTAGACCTGGTATTATGAAGAGTCTTCATTTTTGCTTGGTTGACCTTGACTTTCTCACACTTTTCTTAAATTAAGAGAAGTAATTATGAGATGTTTAAACATAATTAATGGAAGGAAATATGGAGAGAAAACTAATTACCTGAACCTTCGTTAAAGCCCAATAATCACACATTTCATTCTAATTTTCTTCAATCACCTGTTCCGGAACATGTCTCCTTGCCTCTTCATTGGAAGGGAAAGACTGATGATATTTATGAAGTCGATATCGATGATCCTTCACCCTTTGTTTCAACAGTGAACTAACACTATTTGAAACCTCAAACTTGTCGATATCAACGATATTAAGCTTCATATGTGAAAATATGTATTAGATAAGTTATTATTTTAGTGAAATAAAATTGCAATACATATAATGAAATTAATTGAAAAATTAACGAAACTTTATCCAAAACATTTTGTAGTAAGTTGTCTTCCTTCAACTGCCTGACATGCTAAAGGCAAGGCAACTCATTCCTCACGACGATGCCCAATTCACTGGCCAATTTTGCAGCTTGGATCTTATCCACTGGGCGCCCTTGCGTGGGGTCAATTGTCACTGACAATTTGGTATTCATTGCAACATTTATCCGTTACAACTCAGTTCTTTTTGTCTCTCCTCTACCTTGTTTTCTAAGGCCAGTATTAGAACCTGAAAAAAAACATAATGATAAAAACACACTAAACGTGTTATGAGAACATAATGCAAATATGTTTGGTTATCAAGAAAAGGCCTAAAGATCCTTCATGACTACCAGACGATATTGGTAAAGGTTGTTGTTGCTGACTTTCCTCATACGATGATGTAATTGCTGGTTGTTCTGAGGGAGGAACTTCACCGCACGTTACCACCCTCTGTCCTTTGTTTCGACCAGGTGCCATTATAATGAACCTGTGTAAAGAATCAATAACATCTGACAATTATATTCTTAACATTTCAAACAATAAAAACAATTGATTTACAGAAATCGTCAAGATCAAGATTTTATCAAAATAATCAACTACCGCAAAAACATCACTGAAACAATAAAAATATGCTTATAGTCATCGTAAATTAACATAACTATAACATTAACAACATAAGACCTATAGTTATCTTATTAACATTTGAAACAATACAAACAATGAAACTTACATTCAATCATCATGATCAAGATGAAGAAAATCATCATCATTAAGTACATTATGGTTTGATTCTTCATCACTAATATATTCCAGCAAAGTATCGTCATTGTCATTGAAGTCATCCTAAGTATAGTCTTCATATGTTTGTAAGATAAGATGAGGTAGGACTTCATCCAATTGAACTATATTGGGCTCGACATCTCTCCTATAGAATGATGATATATCTGCATCTTCTACTAGAATGCCTTCATTATTGATCTCCAATCCAATATCTTGATAGACTTCATCAGCATCCTCATTCAATTCAGCAATATCCATTTCACAAAATTGAAGACATTCCTTTTTTGAAACTTTTGAACAACCTTCCAATTGTTACCCAACACAGTATCGTTGATGTATAAAACTTGTTTGTCTTGACTTGCGAAAACAAAAATTATCATTATCATACCATGTCTTACTAACTTTTATGCTAGTAATATGTTCATTCACTCTCATGTTAGTTAGATCAAACCATTTGCATTTAAATAGAACAACCTTCTTATCCTTGATGTAGTGTAACTCTATAATTTCATATATGACACCGTAAAAGTCAATGATTTTGGCGTCATGACATCCTTCAATGACAACCCCATTATTTTGATTTCTAACTCGACTATCTCGATCTTGTATGTGATATCACACCCCATTAACAATGCAACCTGAGTATTTCTTCCTACAGATATGAGGCCCACATGCCAAACTATATTATGCTATTGTCACTTCTTACACGTTACGGTTATGTAACCGTATCATTTGTATGACAAATTGGGAATAAATATGAGGATCTCATCATATTCTCATATTTTCATAATATGTAATTAATAAAAAAACTTACTCGATTTCTAAACCATAATACAAACTTCTGCTTATGTCTTTCTTCAACATTAATGATCCCTTTGCTGCGAATTATGCCTTTATGCTTTTTATTGAAAAAAAACACAGTTAGATCTCATAGTTAATGAAGGAAATTGTAATATGATTGTTTGAATGCCCTCTCTAGTATATACGTACTCCATATATGTATCGACGTTCTCACAATTGTTCAAAATATATCAATGGGCAATTTTGAATTCGTCTTTACTTAACTCCACATATTTACCTGCACCAAGTGACCTAACTTTTTGGGAGAAAATAGACAACCCTCCATCATCATTAAAACCAAAGTTACGTTATAGTCTATTAAATCTCATCTCCACATCAGTTAAGTACATTGAACAAAAAGTCAAGCATTCATTTGCTAAATAAGCCTCTTCAATAGACCACTATGGTCGAGCTCTGTTACGTACATAATGCTTAAGAGAGCACAAAAACCTAAACATAAACAGCTAAAAACTTAGGAATTGTTACAAACAAATAACATGGGAAAAACTTATTGAATTTAATATAAATTACCTTTCAATCGGAAACATCCATCAAAATTGAACAGGTCCACTAAGTTTTGCTTCATATGGCAAGTGAATTGCCAAATGAACCATAACATCAAAAAACGATGGGGGGAATAATAGTTCAAGCTTACATAGAATCTATGCTATGTCTTTCTCCAATTTATCAAGCTCTTCAACTTTAAGTGTCTTGCAACATAATTACTCAAAAAACTCTCCTACTTGACCCAAAGTAACGGGCACATCCTTCAGCAAACACCCACGTAATCCAACAGGAAGTAGTCGTTGCAAAAGTACATGAAAATCATGACTTTTCAACCGTGAAACTTTTCCCTCTTTAACATTCACAAAACGGCTTATATTAGATGCCTACCCATCTGAAAATTTGATTGATTGGAAGGACTGAAAGAATGCTTGTTTCTCACTTTTTGACATGTTGTAACAAATAGGGGGAATAAAGTATGATCCATTATCTCTTCTTCCCAAATGCAAATCTTTTCTAATATTCATATCTTCCAAGTCTAGTCTAGCCTTAATAGTGTCTTTGGATTTCCCATCAACTCCTATAACAGTCCTTAAAATGGCCTCACAAATGTTTTTCTTAATATGCATGACATCAAGATTACACCTTAATAGTAATTCCTTCCACTATGGCAAGCTGAAAAATATGCTTTTTTTTAGTCCAATTCAGTTCAATGTTATTTCTCTTATGCTTTCTATTACTTGGATGTTTCCCAGGTGTAATGTCGCCCAAATGTGACAGCTGGTAAACAATGTCATCACCTGAAAACTGCATCGGAGCTTCACCCAACTCAATTGTGCCATTAAACTGTTTACTTCTTTGCCATCTATGCCAATGTGCCAAATAACGACGATGACCCGTATAACAGATTTTACTTCGTATCCTTATTTAATATGTTTAATGATTATAGACAGGACAAGCCATATAACCTTTAGTGCTCCACCCCAATAAATTCCCATAAGCTGGGAAATCATTGATAGTCCAGAATACAGCAGCATGCATTGTAAATGTGTTGCCTTTAACAACATCAAAAGTTTGTAATCCATATTACCATAGATCGTTTAAGTCATCGATTAATGGTTGCAAGTAAACATCGATTTCCTTACGAGGAGCAGTAGGTCTTAGAATCAGCAAAGACAAAAACATAAAAGGCTCCTTTATACACGTCCATGGAGATAAATTATATAGGACTAGAATCATCGGCTACATGCTATATAAATTACTTATATTACCAAAAGGATTAAATCCATCTGATGCCAATCTAAGTCAAACATTATGACAATCTTGTCTGAACCATGGGAACCTTCTATCAAGCTCTTTCCATGCCATTAAGTCAGCTAAGTAACGCATTATGTTATCATCAATGCGTTTCTCTTTATGCCACCTCATATATATAGCTTTTTTTGTTGACATAAACAACCTTTGTATCATGGTTTAATAGGAAAGTATCGAAGGATTTTCATTGGTATCTTTTTCCCTCTCCCATCATCCACCCACCAGCTAGATGTCCCACAAATAAGACACTCCTGAAGTTCTTTATTTTCCTTCCAATAAAGAACACATTCATACTTACAAGCATGAATTGAAATATATCCCAATCCAAGTTCCCTTAACAATTTCTTCGCATCATAGTAAGATTTCGGTAACTTATGTCCCATAGGTAATGCATCGTTTAATAAGTCAATTAACATGTCAAATGACTTATTACTCTATTTATTATAAACCTTCAAATGTAGCAATTTCACAATAAATTCCAGTTGAGAAAAATTAGAATACCCCAGATATAATTGTTATCGAGTAACTTTTAATAACTTCCCAAAATTATCTTCTGTCATGCTACCACTTATGTTAGGCATTCCTGTTTCATTCATAGTCTCCATATAATTCTAACAATCGTCTAACATCTCATCAATCACATCATCACCATCATCATTCACATCACAATCATCAATATCATATTGAAACTCTCATAATAAGACGTATCAACACTTCTACTACAACTTGCTTCCTTACGTTCACTATGATAAAGCCATGGACTATAGAATTTGTCTATGCCTTAGATGAGCAAGTGATTATATTCAACATCTTGACTTTGGAAGTCCATATTTAAGTAATCAATGCATGGACAATGAATACTACATTCATCACCCATTTGATATTTTACAAATTGCATGAAACTCTTAACTCCTTCTACGTATTTAGTTGACCTTTTTTGATGAGACATCCAACTCTTATCCATTTAGCTATACAATACAAAAATATAACAGAGTTATTACATGCATTTTTTGTTTTGTATAATGTTAAAAAAACCTATGTTTAATATTAGATGCAGTCAACAACGTTGTATCATTTCATACGCACCAATTATTCATTCAATAGACAACAAATTGAAATAAAAATGATATATAAAACAATAAAGGTTACTAGTAATTCGCATACCTGAAGATGTCTAGTTGTATATAGTTGACTTAAGTTATTTATGTTGTCTCCAAGCAAAAAAAGGAACACAAAATCTGCAAAATAGTATGGTCATGGAATTGGTGAACATAGAACAAAGACATATAAGAATCATAATGGAATAAAGACATAGAAGAATCATAATAGAGAAAAGACACAGAAAGGTAAGTCACAAGTTCTACATAGGAGAGAATGCCATAGTTAAGTTTTAGAGCAATTCTAAATATCACCAATATCCCTTTTACTATTTACCTTTTTCTAATTACTAATCAAAGACTAAAAGAAGCTTTTGAAAGAAAACTAGAACATGAGATAAGCTGCCTCTATTTGAAAGTTTGTATATTTCTCCTAATGAGCTCAAGATAGGTGTAATTAGTAAAACTTCTAGATTTGTGTCTCATTTAGATATTCTCTATTGGAATCTAAGGAATAATTCAACATATTATCTTGATGGAATTAAATTTTTTTTATGAGCAAATGGCTAAAATGATTTATGGGACTTTTGACATGTCATGAGAGACTGCTAATTGTATACAACGTTTTAAGAAAGAAGGGGCGGGGTACAATATGTGATATGTGAAAGAACAAAAACTCATTGACCAAATTGGTTTGATTTTTTAATCACTAAGTGACATGATAAACATCATAAAGTCTTGGTGATCCACATTTGAGAGTGGATATTTATGCTTTATGATTGCCTCAGTAAATAAATACTTGGACTTTTTAGGATCATCGACTATTCTAGTAATTTCATTTCTTCCTTTGCATGATTAAATGTTAAAAATATTTGATCTCTTAATACGTACCATTTTTCTTTTATTATAAGTTGATATGGCTTGAATGTAAAGTTCAGGAAAGCAGAATGTGATGCATAATACAAATTAGCCAAGAGAGGGGAACTAGTCCACCTGCCTCTTATAGGATTTTTTAGATAACAAATTCTTATTTATGAATAAAAAAGTGGCACTCTCGCTAAATTGACGTGAAGGAGACAAGAGCATCTTGTTAGTATGGTTGAGTCAAGCAATTTATGGTGGTACTTCTATTTTACTTATCAATTATCTCACTTATTTTAATCTTTATGAAGTGATTTCAAACATCAAGTTTTATAATAACTCTTTTTATTTGAACTGTTTCTTCACATATTATATGATCATACATCATATTAGAACTTTCTATTATGTTAGTTTGTGTTATTAAGGGGTTACCTTCATCCATCTTAAATAATTACAGATAATAAATACACTAATTAAATATTTTCTTCCAAATAATATGTAAATGAAGATTTGAATCATTAAAAAAGATGAAATCATTACATGTATATGCCATTGCCTTGTGTCATAGAACCTTGTATGCTTATATGGTAATGTTGTGGACTTAGGCATTGCCATGAAATGGACAAGTTACCTATAACATCAAATAAAAAAAGATAAGATGCCACCATTAGCAAATTCAATAAGAGGAATAATGACCTAATAATAAGGACCAAGAGCTAGTAATTAACATATAAAGAGATAAGCAACTTATATTAAGAGAAATGAGAAATGAGATTGTCGATGCTATAGGATTTAACTCAGGTTCCTATTATAATGTGCAAATTGAATAAATGCCTATTATATCATGATTCAGCTACTACTTGAGATGTGAACATTATATGAAAAATGATTATCTGTTTGTGATGTGTTGCAATTGTGTTTCTGTAGGATTAGTTGTTATTCTATGACTTATTTAAATCTAAGTGACAATTATCAAGATCATAAATATATTGTTTTTTTTGCAATTTTGATTTATCAAATTTGATTGATGTTTATGTATTATTAATATAGAAATCAAATAGAGTTTAGTATCAATTATGAAATAGAGTTGCAGTTAGATTAGAATTTTTTATGTTGTACATAAGTGTTAGATGATATGCATGATTATTAAACAAAATTTTCATTTCAAAAAGTTAAATGAACTAACATTTGAATTATATTAAAAGGTAGAACTTTAAAATCAATAAACAAGGAAAGAAAATTCTTTATATTCCATAGGAAGTCCCAATAATTATCTAATTGATACAATCACTCATCTTTCGAACATATTTTTGAACACTTGAAATGTTAAAAAAATCAATCGATTGGACTGTAAATTAGGTCAATACGAATTAAATATACAAATTCAACAAATAGTTGCACTCATTTTCTTAATAGCACAACTCCTATTTTTCATTTTCATAATAGCACAACTCCTATATTTTCTACTTTCGGATATAGAGCTTCAATTTTGAAAGAAAAAATAGAAAAACTCCTACTTTCGGATAACACACACACATATTCTAAATTTAATGAAAACTCTTTCAAGAACTTTCATCGGACAACTTCCAAGCATTAACATACAACACACGTTCAACCAACCATTCACAACTTTTGTTCCCTTTCCTCACCATCACTAACACCGGACAACTTCCAAGCATTAACATACAACACACATTCAACCAACCATTCACAACTTTTGTTCCCTTTCCTCACCATCACTAACACAATTACACAGAAACCCAAGGATATAAAGGTTCAATCAACACAAATAACTCAAGAAATCTATTCAACCACAACAATTTTCAATTTGGTATATATAAGACATTAAAAAACAAAACCAGAAGAAATGTCAGAAAACTTAAATGCTTGAGCTCAAAGCCACAAGATGATAGTTAGAGGGAAGCTAAGAAGACAAAATCGAGAAGAAGAGGAGAAGAATGATTAAAGAAAAAGGGAGAAAATTGTTTTCATATGAGAGAAAACGTAAAAGAGTAACGAAGGAGAGGGAGGGTGGAAGACGCGGCTGTGATTTTGTATAAGGTGGGACGACGTCGTTTGTGCTGAAACAAACGACACTATCCCACTTAAAAAATTTTTTATTGTTGAAACATTTTGCGACGAAATCACATTTCATCGTGCATTGCCCACATTTAGCGAGCTTATTTGGAAAATGTCACCAATACATTTGGAAAAATGCAACGACTCTATATTTCGTCATAAAATGTTATACTTTTGCTATGAAAACAAGATAGCATCGCCAAATGTATTGGACTTTAATAAATAATAATAATAATAATAATATTAATATAATAAATTAAAAATTTTAAAATAATAATAAGAAGAATAATAGTTAGAAATAGTTTTATAATAATATTACAATGTTTTGTAACATTATTATTATTATTTATTTATTAAATTACAAAAAGTAAAATGTTTAATTTTTTAAAATACGTTTTTACAAATTATAATAATGAAAATGTATAATTTTGTGAAAATTGTAAGTCAATTTTAATTATTTTAACGGTTAACAAATTAAATTCCAAATACAAATTAAATTAATAATTTAATTTATATTTCAAATTATTTTTTATTTGGAATAGGAAAATAGATATATTAAAATTTATTTATAAACCGGTGGGCTTTAGCGACGAACCATGTACTAGTCGCTACATCTGATGATTGTTGACTAAATACAATAAATCGTAGCAAATTAATTAATACTACGTCAAAACAATTACAGCAAACAATAAATGACATCGTTTACGTAAACTAGAGAACCGACGCATTTTGTATTAGCTAGGTTTTGAAAGACAAAAACATAAAAGCCAACTCCATTATCGTTCAAGCCGTCTTCTCAAATCCAAAAACCTTTCATAGATAACTTTTTGGTTTTGTGTTCTGCTCATCACCGTCTAACACTAATTATTCACTGAATCGGTATTATTCTTTTGCTCTATTTTGAGTTATTGTGATTATTCTTTTGTTTGAGTGATTTTCTCCTGTTCTATTTTTAGTATCTCTTTGATCAATTTTCTCCTATTTACCTATGATGTTTGCATTTGGCTCTCGAGACAGCGGGAGAAAGAAATCAAGTATTTTACTATGAATGGAAGTAGCATGGAATGTGTTAATGTTAGTGATGGAAGGGAAAACATATGATTCACATTTGAATCTTAGGATGAGTTTGTCATGTTTGGAAGGTGTTGAGTGAAATTTCTGTAACCATTTAAGTAGACAAGTGTTATACTTTACACAATCCATTAATAGTGTTATCCACTCCATTTTTATATATGATTTTGAAATTAAATCTAATCATTTTTTGTAACTAGGACTGTTGAAAAGTAGTTATCTTGTATCCTATCAATACTTTAAAATTTTATAGTTTGTTTTCACCATATATCTCCTGCCACCATTTATTGTCTATCTTTATTGTTTCTTTATGTCTATCTTCCCACCGACGTTTAACATTTAATATAATGAAAGCTTTGTTTCTGTATATTTTTGAAATTATTGCAAGAGTATTTTACTTTTTAGTAAGGGTAACTTTCATATCATTAGGCACATTGAAAATGTATAAGTGCTAAACTGGATTAGTTTCAGTTGCCATCGAAATTGGACTTCAACATATCATTGTTTTATTCTAAATTGAATTTTACAGTTTTTATCTATTCACATTATTAATGAAGGAATGTCGACATGGAGACTAGTTCCGGATGGCCCTAATTCATTCCATTGGGAGGAATGTGGCAAAATTGTCCCTACTGAGAAAAACAAAAGTGAAGATGAAATCTCCACTTTATATACTAATCATTCTTTGTCTTTCATGGCCGATCTTCGACTTTAAGGTGTTTAGTATCATCCGAACAACGTGAATTTCCTTATTGTGTACATGTCATTTCCTTTTATGAAGTTATTATATATATTCACATTTGATGGTTTATACTACATGTGGTTTTAAGCTTCCTTCAGTCTTGAATATGACATGTATGGCCATGGAGGCGGAAGCAATGTCACAACAGTTTGTAAAGGATTAGGGAAATTGGTTGATTTGGACAATTTGTCAATTCCGAAGACTTCGTCTGCTCATGCACATATGCATGCCACTCCAATTTTAGTTCATTTAACTGTTTACTAATATGAAAATATCTAACTTCTATACTGATTGTGTTTTAGGTACTAAATCTAACAACTTATTTACTGCATCCTCTACAAATTTAGCTATAGCAGAAAAGCTATTCCAAGAGGGTGTGAAAAGCCCTACACTTGAGGGAACAACTGTTAGTGTTCCAATTGGTGCGTTCGAATGTGCAAGGACCCTTTTAGGGAATCCAGACATCGGGGACTCATTTACCTTTACCGACTCTCATATTACTTAGGATCCAAATAAATAATTATATCATTATCAGCTAGCGAGTCAATCAACTGAACTCACCTTTAAAGTTTATTTATTGTTGTATCTGTAATAATTTGTCAAACAACATATCTACTACTTAGGGGTCAAGTTGCGTACTATTGAATGTGGACTGTTATTGTTCTAGTTCTATGAGTGTATGAATTGGGTAACTTCTAATTCAAAATTCATACTACTCCATATATCATAATATTATATCGCTAAATTATTTAATTTTTTATTACTAATTTCTGAAATGTTAGCAAATACTAATGATTAATTAATACTACTGTTTAACACTTAAAAATATGTTGTGAGTTTTTTTTAATAATACGTTGTAAACATTCAAAACAAATCTCCAATAAAACATATCTTAACTATGATAGATTATAAAAATGTTAGTTTAATAATTTATGAAAATGTTAATCATTTGGTGACGATTTTTAGTGTACACATTCAGTGACATTTTCTATAAATCGTCACTGAATGTGCAACATTTGGTGATGATTTCTAACAATCGTCGCTGAATGTGTGACATTTAGTGACGATGAAAAAAAATCGTCGCTAAATGTAAAAGATTTTGTGACAAAAGAAGACTTTAGTCACCAAATTTTGACCTTTTGGTGACGCTTCATAATATCGTCGCAAAATATATAACCTTTAGTGACGATTTAATGCATTTGTCACCAAATGTTAGAAAAAGTTATGGTGACATTTTCAGACTTCATCATGATTGCATTATTTTGCGATGAATATCACAAATATCACATATTGTGCACAATTTGGCGACAAAGTTCCATGTACGTCGTTAAAGGTTTTCCCTTGTGCGACGATTTTTGGTTTCGTCACTAAATGGTAAGTTTTAATGACGAATACTTTCAAAAAGTTTTAGTGATGAATACTTTTAAACGTAGCAAAATGTTATCTTTTGGCAACGAATGTGGTTTCGTCGCCAAACAAATCGTTGGGAAAGGTTGTCTTTGTTATAATGTTAGTGGCACCAGCTCTTCCTTAGACAAATTGACCATGGAGGATTCAATTTGGAATGAACACAGAGTGGTCATTAATTAAAGATTAAAAATAAGAGACTTTTGATGACTCTACTCGACAGGAGACTTTAAAAACCTCATCAAACAAGAATTTTATGTGCTCTATTCGAGAGGTATTTTTTAGATTCTAAATCCCTAATTAGTTCTTTTTATTTCTAAAAGAATTGAGACTTGAAATTAGGGTCGTTCCTAACGTTCTATAGGCCCTTGGCGACGTAAAAAAAGACCCCAATCAAAAATATACAAATGTGTAAATTTTAAAAGCATATTTTTATTATTAAAATTTAATATCTATACATAAGTAACCCAATTGTAGCAATCGAATAGAATTAAGAGAATTGCACTAAAAAATACACAGACGATCATAGTTTATGAAAAACAATGTCTCCGTGCCGTTCTAGATGCAAAATCATTAATAATATTATCAAAATCAATACCATCCAATATATCCTTCTCGATAAATAAAATAGCTAAATCATTCAACCTATTACAATCTTATTTAATTATCAAATAAATCCAACTAGTTACGGTCCTATTTAATTATCAAATAGTTTTTATTATTATTTGATTATCATGATGTGTTTAATAGAATCATACAAATTTTTATAATAAATGAAACCATTTATGTAATCTTTAAATTGAGTAATTTAAATTATTTGATTTAGCACATTATCACTAAACTTTTGTGAACCTCTACAAGAACACAAATCCAACAGTTATTACATTACTTGTTAAAAAGTATACTAAAAATTAAAATTACAAAAATTAAATTATTTATTAATGTTTAATTATATTTTTATAAATAATAAGTAATCTAAAAATAAAAAAGAGAAACACAAATAAATGCAATATCATTTAATATTAATGTTTTGATTTAAAATGCTAATATAATGTCCATGTTAATGACAAATTACAAATTAATTATAATATAGTCAAATATTTAATAATCTAAAATATATTAAAAATAAAAAATTTACCTTTAAATTATCACTCAGAACTCGAAAAGACAAAATCATGAAAAAATTTTACCTTAATTTTGAAGTTAAAGTATATTAGATTCATATATTGATAGAAATAAAAAAAATTAGAGTGTAAGAAATATGCTCAAATGCTTCAAAAGTATTTAAAAATATAATAAGTTAACGTTATATAGCTTATAAAAAAAACTATTTAGCTTCCAAGATTAAATAACGTTAACTTCTTGATAAGTTATTTCTTAGTTAACGTTAACTTTCTCTTCTCCTCTGAGTGGCAACTAAGGATTTACTACCCTTCTAACTGCAAAATGTCGAAAAATATTACTGAAATATAATGATGATGCCAGTAACGGGATTGAGCTACTGCTCAAAGTCTTAAGCCCTAAAACGTTACAACAAGCATGCACCTTAACCGAGAAGGAAAGGGCTAAACTATAACAAAATTGCATTTGACTATGAAAAAATTCGTCAATAAAAGTTCCAAAATCGTGGCTAATAGTAATTAGTGACGATTTATATTCGTCGTTAAAAATGTCGCCAAATCCTGGTAGCAGAAAACTATAGGCAACATTTTTAAGTAATTGTCGCTAATAGTTTTTACCTACGTTTTATTGTCATAGGTAAAAACTATTATTAGAAAATCGTCACCAATACATTTTCGCTACGTTTATTTTTCATAGCTAAAAAGTTTTAGCTACGTTTCCAAAAATGTAGCTAATTTTTTTTAGCTATGTTTCCAGAAACGTAGCAAAAGATTTTTAACTACGTTTTTTAAAACATAGTTAAATGTTTTTAGCTTCGTTTTGTGAAATGTAGTTAAATTTTAACGAAATGTTATACCGTGTTAATTATAATTATTTATACCATTTTTAATCCATTTTATTGTATATAAAAAATAATATATCATTAAATTATACCAACAAAAAAATATTCTTGGTATATAAGATTTTAATTACAACTTTAACAATTCTTATAGACAAAATAATAAATACAGAGACCATTTTACAAATTATAAATGTTTAGATTACAAAAAAATACAAAATGACAGCGCTGCAGCATCACTTTTTTTACAATTTTACAAACGTGTTGCAGCATCGCTTTTTCTTTTACAAGTTTCAGTGTTAAGTATGCCTTGCACTAGATTTCTTGTAGATATTGGTAAAAGCTACAAGTTGAATCAATTCCTAGGTGCTAAAGCTGCCGCAATTCCACCAGCAACCAATCCAACAGCAGTAGCAACGATTCCTATGCCAATTACACCATCTATATAAAAGATAAAATTGGCAGTCAAATTTTGGTTTAGATTAACAATATGAGGACCTATTATCTATTACGAAAGTCTTTCCTATTATCTGTTCATACCTTTTTTAATCCGGTCTTCAATTGCCTTCTTAAGGGACTGTGCCTGTCTCTATTCAGGTTCAATCTACAAAGACCGTGGCATCACAATGATATGATTAGACATAGTAAAAAAGAAATGACATAATGTCTAACCCCCTTACAAGTAATCATCAAGTTCTTTAAGGAAAGAGATGGAATAATATACTTCAACATTATCTTCTACAAAATGCATTGAACACAAGAAATGTCCAAAACAATAAAATAGCGCATACGTAACATGAAATTAGTGTGTATTTTTGCCAAACTCAATAGCAGATGGTTATACAACAAAAAAAGAAATGGCCACCAAAAATGTTTCTCAAAGCTGGAGCCTAAAAGACATCGAACACTATACCTTCAAGCATTCTTCAACTACCTCCCTACTTCTGGAATAGTCCCCACTTCTATAATAGCCAACAGCTAGAAGATAAAGCTTCTCCCACAATTTTAATGGGTTGGTAACATTGCCCAATGAAGCTACAATTATTAAAAAAATTTAAAAAAATTTAGGTGAGGTGCAATGACAACAGCCTATAAACAGAACCGTAAGATAGAGCACTATTTAGTAGTAAACCACAAAACATTAAAACATGTAATGTTCAATTACATAGACCTCATCCATATTAAACAACCAAAAGAAGACTTAGAGAAAGAAATATGGAGAAAGAAAAGTTTTGCATCTTTTTTCTTACATTCAAGCGTAGCTATGCCTCGTTGTACATCTTCTAGTTGTCTAGAATGGACAAGAGACCATGACAGACGCATGATACACTCATTCTTAAGCTCTTCAGAGGAACCCTTTTTAGCTTCAATAAACTCCCTCTCACAGCCCTGAACATACATTTTTGATGGCTTTAATTCAAATCGTGTGTATCAAAATGAAGTGACTATGCATCATGAGAGCAGCATGAGATAATCACTTGCTGTGTAATAACTAAACAGCAATTAAAAACGACCATTAATATCTAAAGAGTAGTTACTTCTAAATCCAGCTTAAAACACATTAGCCAAAAAGAGCTCTTAGAACTCAAGAAAAAAAAGAAGAAAGGAAGTGAAACAAATTAAAGTGAGGGGGCAGAACAGGTAGACTTCTAAATATCTTAATATAAAATGACAAAAGACGAAACAAGACAAGGAAAAAAAAGGGTAAGTTTCTTCTAAATCCAGCTTAAAACACATTAGCCAAAAAGAGCTCTTATAACTCAAGAAAAAAAAGAAAGGAAGTGATACAAATTAAAGCGAGGGGGCAGAACAGGTAGACTTCTAAATATCTTAATATAAAAAGACAAAAGACGAAACAAGACAAGGAAAAAAAATAAAGGTAAGTTTCTTCAGTCGACTACAATTAACCTTTAAAAATATAATATCACGACGATCCACCACCTTTCCTCCACAGGAAAAACAGAAGAAAAATTGTTGGACCCCAAATTTTTTATATAATTATTATCGATTTATTTGTTTAAATTTTATTTTTATTTTTTAGTTATTTTAATTACGATTTGTTTGTTTAGCTATTATCTTAGAATTGGGTCATTAAATTTAGTAAGCATGAATAGGAATTAGGGTTATTAATTAGAGAATGTTAGAAT
>JAOQMS010000009.1:22095203-22135480 GCA_027563885.1 Erythroxylum longipes | reverse complement strand
TTTGTGTATTGAGATTTCGGATTTTGTTGTAATGTGGCTTGAAAGGCCATTATAGCTTTGTACAACCCTTTGTTGAGTGTAATTGATGAAAGTTAATTGTAATTAATGTATTAAAGACTATGATGAAGTAAAGATCGGAGAGTATTATGATATTTTTGATTAAATGTTGGGTTAGGATATATGTGTTCCGAATAGGAGTTGGACTGAAGAAACGGGGCCCAACATTTGTGGTATCAGAGCAAGCAGGAGTTAGACTCCAGAAACGGGGTCTAACAGTTTGTGATATCAGAGCAAGCAGGAGTTAGACTCCGGAAACTGGGTCTAACAATGGCAACCTGGGTTTCAGATCAATTATAGGGAAATGCGACTAGTGACTATGTGGGTAAATCTATTCAATTTCCCTTTTGAATATTTGACGACTAAAGGTTTAAGTATGATTGCTAGTTTTCTTGGAAACCCACTATGCATGAATGAAAATACAACAACAAGAAAGAGATTGGGGTATGCCTGAATGTGCATCAATATGGACATTTCCAACCTTTAGGAATCTATTCCTATTATGAACTTGGGGATAGATGGATCCTTTTATGACGATAATGTGCTAGTTAAATATCAATGGAAGCCATCCCCTTCAGCTCAGGGTAAAATATGGAAGCCTACGGGTAAGATATTTAACAACGATGATTATGAGGAATTGATGAATGGTGTTCTCAAATCTTCTGAACATGGGCTGACTCAGGGAACAGAAACTGTGTCTACACCAGAGGATGATTCAGGAAATAAAAAATCAGAAAGCGTTGGAGATATATCAAGGATGATTGTGGTTGAGGAGGAGGAAAGGAGAGAAAGTGAGATGGGAGGAGGGGATTTAGCTGAAAACAATGTTGTAGGCCCTAGGGAGGAGATTAAGGTGGCTAATCCTACTCAGGAGCAATCCTTAACCGATTCTATAGCCAAACTTGGGGACAACCCTATTGACTCTGATACAAATGACAAGACTGAAACTTCTGCAGTAAATAAGGAGGAGGATGAATTTTTGGCTGTTGTTAAGAAGAAAGCAAGTAGAAGCAAAAGGAAGGGCTCCAAAAATAATTTTGAATAGATTATGAAGATTCTAGAATCGAATGTGAGAGGGATCAACTGCCCAAAAAAGCTTTCTGCTTTAAGTGATTTTGTCAATTACACAAATCTATAGATTTTTAGTCTTTTGGAAACTAAGATTAGAGTTGAAAATATTAAGATAATGAATAAATTGGGATCTAAATGGTCTTTTATATCAAATCATCAGGCTCATAGTTATGGAAGAATTATTATAGGATATGATCCTTTTTTAGTGAACGTTCAAGTTTTAGTTATAGAAACGCAAGTCATACACTTGAAATGTAATCTTATTCAAGTAAATGCTGATATCTTTGTCTCTTTTATCTATGGTTCAAATCATGTTTTTCAAAGAAAACAACTATGGGAGAGCTTAATACAGTTTCAGAATATGGTCAACGGGGTATGGTTATTATGTGGAGACTTTAACTCCACATTATACAGAATGGAAGCAGATGAAACTACAGTCTGAACAATTTCTCAACGGACTTCTATGATTGTGTGGGGCAGCTAAGAGTCTTTGATCTAAAGGCTTAGGGACACTTTTATACTTGGAGTAATAAGCAGCAAGAAAGATGGGCTTTAAGGAAAAAATTAGATCGTACAATGGTGAATACGGAGTGGATAACACAGTTCCCAAATAGTGCCACTTCTTTTCTAGACTCCTTATTCTCTGATCACTCGCCTATGCAAATTGAAAACTTAACACACCATCAAGGTCGAAGAGGACCATTTTGGTTTAATAACCTTCTGGTTGATGATGAGGGTTTTACTGAAGCATTGCGCAAAGGGCTAGGAGCTATAGTTGATGGAACCAAACAGTTTATATGTGTTCAAAAACTGAAAGCTATAAAAGGTAAGATGAAATCCTTAATGAGTAGAAGATCTTGCTCCGCTCAATAAGTGGTTTCATTAGCTCAAGATGAACTGACTAGGATTCAGCAGTAGCTTGCACTTGATTTGTCTAATGCCAGTCTTCTGACAACTGAGAAGGCTCTAATGATATCTTATCTATCAAACGTAAAGGATCATGACAGCTTAACAGAGCAACGTGCCAAAGTAAATTGGCTGAAAGAAGGGGAAAGGTGTACTAAGTTCTTCTTCAATTCAGTTTTAGCCAGAAGAAATACAAATAGAATATGCTCCCTAAAATTGCAGAATGGGGAGGAGATTACTAAACCTCAGGAGCTTCTCAAGGAAACTAAGAGATTTTTCAGGAACTTCTATGGTTATTCTCGACCCCTTCCTCACCTATACACTCTGGACTCCTATATTCAAAAAAAATCTCACAGGACCTAGCAATGGCCCTCATAAAACCTGTAGAGGATAAGGAAATTGAGTAGGTGACTTTTTAGATGAATCTGAATAAGTCTCCTGGCCCTGATGGCTTTAATGGATTTTTCTTTCAAAAAACCTGGCAAGATACTGGTCCTATGAGTAAAGAAGCTATATTTGAATTCTTCTCTAATGGGATCTTATTGAAGGAGATAAACAAAACATATGTTTGTCTGATTCCTAAACAACATTGTGCCTCCTCCTTGAATGACTTCAGACCAATTACATGCACCAACTTCATCTATAAGATTATCTCAAAAATCTTAGCTAATAGACTATAATTGGTGCTGGATTCTTTGATCTTAGATAATCAGAGTGCTTTTCTAAAGTGCAGAAGAATTGGTGATAATTATTCCATGGTCTTGGAATTGATGAAGGGTTACTAAAGGAAAACAGGTTTCCAAACTATACCATAAAGGTTGACTTGAAAAAAGCCTTTGATCATGTGGAATGGGATTTTCTCCTACGGACTCTAAGGCTTATGGCATTCCCTGAGGTTTTCATTAAATGGATTACAGCATGCATAACCACTCCTACTTTTTCCATTCTTGTAAATGCTTCTCCAACAGATTCTTTTAGGGGTCTAAGAGGACTGAGACAAGGGGATCCTCTTGCTCCTTATCTTTTTATTATTTCCATGGAAGTACCCAGTCAGATAATCCGAAAGAAGGTGCACAACAACAGGCTTTTCAAATATCATTCAAAATGCAAAAACGTAGGGTTGATCAATATGTGTTTTGCAGATGACCTACTGTTATTCTCTAAGGCTCATGAACAGTCAATCGAACCATTGATGTCTTCCCTGTATGAATTTCGGGATTTCTCAGGGCTGGAGATTAATTTAAATAAACTTCAGTTTGTTGTAGCTATTGGGGAAAACTCTTTCGAAAACAGAATCTCCGAACTTACAGGTATAACTAGAAAATCTGCCCCATTAACCTATTTGGGACTTCTTATAATAACTAGAAGAATTCAATTCTCATAAAGTCTCCCTTTGATTGAGAAGATACAGAAAAGATTGGGGGTGTGGTTTAACCGAGTCCTCTCTATTAGAGGGAGGCTACAACTTATAAAAGCAGTGCTAAATTCTCTACATGTATACTGGTCGTCAAATATTTCTCTAGTAAAAGGGGTCATTAAATCTATTAAAAAGATTTTCAGAAGATTCCTATAGGGGAATTTGAACTCAGATAGTCATCTAGCTAAGGTTAAATAGAAGGATGTATGCAGAAGGAAGGAGGAAGGGGGATTAGGTCTAATTTCAATTGCTCCCTTCAACAAGGCTGCCTTGATCAAGAATCTCTGGTACATTCTCATAGAGAAAAACCCTCTATGGATCCGTTGGGTTGACAGCTACATCCTAAAAGGCTCGAGCATTTGGTTTATACCTCTTAGATACTCATTCTCATGGTCATTGTGTCAACTCTTGAAACTAAGACCTTAGCTTGAACCTTTCGTTTCATGCAGAATTGGAAATGGTAATAGGGCTTACCTATGGTTTGACAACTGGACAGGGCAAGGTCCACTCATTAGATATCCGTAGGCACTTCAGATTTGGAATGATGTCCCCCTCAAGGTGAAGGTCAATTCTATAATACAAAGTGAGCAGTGGCATGTTCCTTCTGAGCTACAGTTTCTGTTACTTAGATACCATCCTAATCATCAGCAGGAGGACTGCTTTTATTGCCTCAACCTTCCTCCCAACACTTTCAGCACCAATAAATTGAAGAAGTGGCTCAATGATAATAGCTCTGACAAGAGTGGTTTCCTATTGTCTGGCACAAGACACTTATGCCCAGTTCCTCTATCCTATTATGGCTTACAGTTCTGAATAGACTAAGCACTACAGACAGGCTACATTTTATGTCTACCTATTCGGACTGTGTGTTATGTGAGATAGAACCAGAAATAAGAGATCATCTCTTCTTTTCTTGTCCCTACTCTCAACCCATATGGGAGCGGATTAAGACACTAAACCTTATTCTTATTGCAGGCACATCCTTCACTGAAGCCATAGAATAGCTTATTAGGCTGCCCCGTTAGTATAAAAAGAATGAGCATATCTATATTATTTCTCTCACCTCCTCTATTCAGGAGATCTGGGGAGAAAGAAATTTCAGGAGATTCAAATCAAAAGCACACACAAGGGAGGAAGTTCTGAACTCTCTGATTAGTAAAATAGAGAGCAGATCCTTTGTTTAACAAGAAATGTTATTTTATGCCCTACTCTAGCATTAACATGGAAACTCAATTCCAGTCATATGCAGCGGTTCCAAAGGAGAGTAAGAAGCCAGTACCTTGTTACGGACTATCTGGTTGATGACAATGTATAGAAGTAAACAGTCTTATGCCATGCATTATTGTTCGAAGTGTGGATCCCTCATAGAGAATCCAGGACATACCCTCAAAGGAGACAAGATTTTAGTCAGAGTTTGTCTTCAGTAAAATCTATATCTTCAAAAGGAGTACAATAGGCATTAAAAAGGGGTTGTTACTAGATCTTACCTCAAGGAAACCACTCATGTCCCTGTAGCCTTTCAACGCTGACTAGTATGGAACTGTACCGCCAATTTGAAGAGAACGAGTTTTTGAGCTGTATTACATCGGAGACCAAACGAATAACGAGAATGATCATATACGCGTCGTACAAGAAGCAAACACTAACTAAGAACCTACCTTGAAGACGACAACACTATTCAGCGCTCCGGATCTGAAGATCTAAATAGATCAAAACACAAACAAATCAGAGCCTTCATCGACTACCTTCAGAGAAGATACGAAAAGAAAATGTATAAAAGGTAGAACTCACCACCTTAGACGAGACTGATAGAAGAGAGATTGAAGATTCGGATCGAATCCCTTTACCTAATTTGGAAGCTTCCGAATTTCTTCGCAGACGAGAGGATCGGTTTTACCCTTTAGAGAGTCATATGTTATTGTTCTGAGTGTAACGAAGTAGTTTTGTATTTATGCATATGTCACCGTCTTTTAAGATGTGAAGGGATGAAGCTATTCTCCCTTAATTGATAGCAAGTCAGACTCTTTATCTATTTCTGTAATTCTTCCATTTATTAATTTTATTTAACTTTTCAAAAAAAACACCTCATTGATAAGGGAGCAACAATTGGAATTATATTTAAACTTAAAGATTCCATATTGCTTTAGTGGGTAGGTTTTGTATCAATTAAAAAATGGAACTAAAAAATGGATTACTTTATCGTGTTATGAATTTGAGTGGTACTTACTGGTATCAACTAGTACGATAAATACTACTTAATAGTCGATAATAACTAAAATTAAAAAAACTTAATGAGTAAATCTTTTTCTTTTTAACTATGCCTATCCCTAATCCCAAACTCCCATTACCAACTTCACTTTATGTCACTCTACATTTGATTTCACATAGCAACTCTCTCCTCTGAACAAATCATTGTTATTATTGTTAGTGACTTATCATCATCTTTGTCACCTTCATCTTCTTTATTATTGTCAGCTTCTCTATCACTGTCATTTTCTTTGTCATCTTCACCTTCTTTGTCTCGATTGTTGTAAGTTTGTGAATGCAAATTAATGCTTTTTAAGCATTCATTTGATGAAAAAAGGGAGAAATGTTTTATTTTTGAGGTCGTGTAGATGAAAGGGGGATTATGTCTTTCTTCTTCGTCTTAGTTTCTTCTGCAATCCAAAACCTTAAGAACACGATTGATGGCAAGGGATGACACACTTTCCTCTCTATCCATCCAACGATGTGTCTTCTTCTCCATATAGCCATCTCCATCGATAATCACCTTTTTGTTCTCTCCTCTCTTTGAGACTTGGACAGTTACCCACTACCATTTAGTTGGGTGAAAGTGTTATTGCCCTTTTATGCCTATGAATGATATATTTTTGCTAGCTTCGGTTGAATGTTGTTTTAGATTTGGTAGTCAATATTGGTTGTTAAAATTTTTTGTTTTAATCATCCTTGCAATATTTGGTCAATGTGCTATTCATATTCATTTTGAGGACTACTAGGGAGAAGGATTTGGTATTCATTCATCTTTTTGTGTTTTAATGATTCAAAAACTCTAGTGTAGGTACTTCAACAATCATATTTTCTAGTTGCAAAAATAGGAGTATTGCCTTACCAACAATTTTTTAGGTCTATTTTTACTTACATTTCTAGAGTTCCACTTCTAGTGCAAACTATATAAATTTCAATTAAGAAATTAATGCCCTTTTTTACTAAGTTAGTGAGTGCAAGGTAGCTGCTTTGATCAATCTTATTGTCATAGTCTTCGAGATCCAAAGAAAAAAAAAGAAAAAAGTGAGAAAGTAAAGTTTTTTTATTTTTTTGAAGAAATAAAAATTTAGTTTGATTGGTGTTTTTATCCTATCTACTAAAGGAAAATATAAGTTAGTATATGAGACTCCGTCATATGAAGATCTCATAATCTTTTGAAATACATCTTGTTTATGATTTATGGTGACATCTATAATTTTTTGAAAGTCCATGATGTTGAAATAAATCTCGTTTATGCTTTCATCTATGACATCTTATGTATTTCCATTCCTGAAAACCCTGTATATTTCAGTTATGGCACCAAATATAACATTCTCCTTTAGAGCCCGATTGAGTTAAAATCATCTTTAAGTTAGACAATCATGTAGAGGTCTATAGAAAATCTAATGATGTTCTGTGTCCCTAATGTCATTCCTCATTTCCACCATCTTTTCATCAAATATAATTTTATGGCTACTAGTGGTCATTTTACTTTTCTAGGACACAATGAATTTTTATTTCTCTCTACTCTTATGATAGAAGAGTGTATTCACTTAGGTTTCTTTCTTTTACTTAATGTGATCCATTCCCATCAAACCAAAAAGAAGAAACAAAACATTCCATATGTCCTCATCCTTAGCCTCATCTTTTAACATTTCCATATTCCCCTTACTAGCAATGAGATTGACTTTGATTTCATCTTTGATTTTTCTATATTCAACTACATGAGATATCAATTGTTTGATTGACATATGGCTAGAACATATTACTGATAACATTTCCATCCTCAATACCTATCCCCAATCTACGAGGCTCTATCATACGAAGATCCTAATGAGCCCCTCTTGAGTCACTTCGTGGAGCTACTTACGAATGATGAGGCCACCACCTCTTAACCACATCATTGTTTCCTACCAGATGCTCTTCTCGTGACCATCAAGTATCAGCTTACCACGTTGTGTGAAGAGTTTCATTCTTTCAAATTATCATAATACGTCACCTTGATGAGCTTGATTGAGTCTCGCTTCCCCCTCTAACTAGTTGCAAAAAGGGGTTAATAAATTTTTGCTATATTAAAGGGAAATGCTATAATTTAGGGGAAGCAAATGTGGTTTTGTATATTTTATGTGGTGGACATATATATATATATATATATTAAAATGTATACTTTTATTATTTATATATATATTTTAAAATTTATACTTTTGTTAAACCTTGATCCCAACATTGAATAGTGGTTACTATGTTTTATGTACAAATCTAAGGAAAGGTAATTATTATCTTGATACAAGTTCTGCTTAATTTCTTATATTAATTTATAATATCACAAATGTTTTGTCATTATCAAAGGGGGAGATTGTAGAATCAAGGGAGGTTCTAATCGAGGTTTGATGATAACAAAACATAAGTATAACTAATGAGTTTAATGTTGTTGATGAGAAGGAATATGAGAAAAAAAAATCTTAACATATCAAAGGATTATGATAGAAAAGACGATATTTTCAATCTTCAATATCAAGATCAAGTCAAGAAGAAGATCAAAATACTTAGGTTATTTCATGTATTACTTATTATAAGCTCATCTTGATTGTCTTTGATAGTCTAAAAGGTGCTTAGGTTATTTCATGTATTACTTATTATAAGCTCATCTTAATTGTCTTTGATAGTCTAAAAGGCTCACGTTTCATGTTACTTCATTACATGAGTCTTTACATTCATCAAGAGGCAATGAAGCTTTTGATTTTAACATAAAACCACATGATCTTTCAAATAATCATTGAGGAACACTTTGTGAAGGGATTTAATCATATTTTGATTAAACAAATTTATTTTGAGCATTTGAAGTTGTTAAAGTCATGTGTTTTAAGGTTATTAGTTAACGTATAGAAGTAGTCGACTAGTATAAGTTAAAGTTATTAAATTTGAAGTAATGAGAGTTTATTGTAACATTAGTTGATATATGTGTACTCGTCGATCAATGTTCCAACTGCCTGTGAATCTGAAGCTTTTAATGTATACTGGTTAGCTAGTACGTTATATTGGTCGACTAGTGCATCGAATATAGTTATTGTAATAACTAGTTCCTAACTTCAACGGCTACTTTAGGTCTTAAAACACTATAAATAGGTTTTTTTCGTTGGTCTTTGCATCAAGAAGCATTTCAGTATCTTTTACACACAATTCAAAGTATTTTCATGCATTTTGATACATTGTCTCATTTTGAATATGTGAGCGTTTTTGTGATTATCAAAGTATACAAGTGAGCGAGTTTGAGTTGTAAGATATTTTTGGGGTGTCTAATCATTGTATTGGGTTGATCTAAAAGTGGTTTGACCTTGAAGAAAGATTCAAAAGGTGGTTCCTTTTCGCTAAAATAAAATATTATAGAATGGGTATTCTTCGCCTTAAAAGAAGAATTATAGTAAAAATCTAAGACGAGTATTAGGAGTAGACATAAGCAAGGACTATTTGTCAGACCACTAAAAATCAATTTGCATTTCTCTTCATGTACTCTTTACTTTTTTTGTTTACAAGCATAATTAAATTCATTTACTTTTATTTCATTATTCCATTTGTGAACTTAAAGAGGATAAGGAAAAAAGAATGCAAATTAATTTATAATAGTTTGGTAAACAACTCTTGCCTATATCCACTCCTAAGGCTCTTTTTAAAATTCCACTATAATTCTTCTTACAAGACAAAAGATAACCTTTGTACAAACTTTTTTTTGCAAAGAGGAACCCTTATTACATTTTTCTTCCAATGTGAAGAAGAGTCGTAATCCCATTTGAATCACCCCTAAGTATAATAATATAATATCCCAACAAAATATTACAATTCAAAATACATCATTTTATCACATAATAATTCTAAAGAGGATCACTCATACATACGTGAGATAATGATGCTCCAATGATTGAAAAACATTTATAAATATGTGTAAAATATATCCAATGCTTCATGATGATAAAACCACTGACAAAACACCTGTTATAGTCTTTTAAGGCACTTCCCAACCATTGGAATGAAGAACTAGCCATTACAACGACTAATTGAAGTATACTTATTGATTAGTATAGCATATTGGTTAAGTTATGTGTATTAAAAGTACTAGATTCACTAGTTTTTGACATACTGGTTAACTAGTAAGCATAATGGTCAACTAATATGGCACGTTAGCCAGCCAATACATCACGCAATATTACAATAAACTCACAGTACATCTAATGTAACAACTTTAACCTATATCGTTTGACCACTAACTTATATAGGTCAATCAATCAACCTAAAAACATTATTTTAACAACTTTAAATGCTCAAACTCAATTTTTTAATGCAATTGTGATTTAAACACATTCCAAAATGTTGCCTAAAGTTTGTTTAAAAGATTAAGAAGTTTTCACATTAAAACCAAAAGCTTCAATGCTTTTTAATGAATGGAAAAACTCATGTAATGAAGTGATTGAAATATTTATGCATGTTAAGCCTTTTGAAACATCAAAGACATTAAATGAGATTACAATTAATATTAAAACTAAAGAATGACCCTAATAAACCTTGATCTTCTTTTGTTCCTAGTTTGATCTTCATTTAAAAGGTTGCAAACTTCAACTTCTCTTTATTAACTACATAAGTTATCGTCTTAAGTCTATGACTTAATTTTGTTCTTATATTACTTTTCTTCAAAATAACTAAATTATTAGTAGTAATTATGTTTTAATATCATCAAAACATCAATTGGAACATTCCTTGGTTTAACACTTAATAGTTTCCTTTGGGCTTACTAATACCGTTTAACTTTTTAAAGCTTGACGAATGATTGTTTAGAACATATTTAAGGTGATTCACATTAGTTTTTTTAATGATGATTTACATTTTTACAATCAAACATTTTGAAACCATTTTAAACAAATTAAAGTAACCTCATGTATTCTAAACTAGAACGAGCTCTTAATCAAAAGTAATAAAAGCAATTTTAGGGCCTTCTAAGTCGAATGCTTATGGTATATCATATCCATATATGAGGTAGCCAATGACACTAAGAAGGTAGACTTAGTTTTTAGACAATAGAATCCTAAAAACATGTCATAATTAATGTGATTCTCGTGCTTAGTAGGATATTATACAAGATTTATTACATTTTAGTATATTAAACATACCTTTGATTGAATTTGTAATAAAGAATGCTTTTGAGCAATTTGATAAAGTTGAAGATGCATTCCAAACCTTGAAAATAGCCCTCACTTTAGCACCAATCCTAAATTTGCCTAATTTCTTTAAGCCTTTTTCAATTAAGGCTTACGTATGTGCTAATGGTCTGGAATTAGTGTTAACTCAAAATGAACAACCAAAAGCATTTGTGAGTAAGATTTAGCAACTAAACACGAATTTCTATTTGCTTATAGGAAGGAATTCCTTATTATTATCATAACTGTCATATATTAATATCAATATTTAAGTGGGAAGGCTTTCATCATCGATGTTGATCATAAAATCTTGAAGTTCTTATTTGAGCAGAGAATGGATACTCCCTTCCAATAGATTTGGCTTCCAAAGTTACTAAACTATGACTTTGAAATAAAGTATCAAAAAGGGAAATAAAGCCAATTAGTTGCATATGTTCTCTATAAAATCTCTAATGTCAAGCTTTGTGCCTTTGTATTATCACAAGTTTAAATAGAACTCTTGGAAGAAATCAAGGGTAGGTGGGATACATACTACTCTATTCAAGACTTTATAAGTAAGCTATTTGAAGGCAACTTAGCATCAGATTTATAACAATGGACTAAGAGCATTCAAAGGTGGAATAGTAATTGATTATGATCTTCAATTAGAATCCAATTATAGTTATGATGTATGAGAGTCCTGTTGTCAATCTAGAGTAACGGGGACATCCAAAAAATTGCAATCTCTATTTCATTAGCAAGGGAATTAGAAAGATGTTATAAATTTCATTAGGAATTGCTAAGCTTGTCAACATAATATATATGAAACATCACTAAAGCAGGACTACTACAACCCTTATCAATTCTAATGGGTTATTGGACATATATTCATATGGACTTTATTAAGCGTTTACCAACTTCCAACTATTGTTTAGTTATACTATGATAATTGACAAGTTCAGTAGATATGGCCATTTCTTGGTCCATATATACAGCTAAAAGAGTGGCCAATGTCTTCTTGTTTAGCATGTTCAAATTGTATGAAATGCCTAAAACCATTACAAGTAACATGGATCTAGTCTTCTTGAATCATTTTTGGTAAGAATTTTATAGATTACAGGAGGTAAGATTGCAATTCTCTTTAGCTTATTACTTTTAAATGGAAAGTCAAACAGAAGTTCTCAATAGGTCCCTTGAAACATATATGAGGTGTACAACAGGGGACTATCCCGATAGATGATTTTAACAGTGTACAATAAGTGGTTTTAATAGCTTCCTTTTGTTAAATAGTGGTGCAATACCACCTAATATTGTTTGCCAACACCTCACCCTTCAAATCCTTGTATGGTTATCCCCCTCTTGTGCATATACCCGACTCTACAAGAGATCCCAAACTAATGGTAATTGATAATAAATTACGTGACTAAGAAGCAGCAATCTTGGTGATCAAACCGTTGCGCCTGTTCGGATAAAAATGCACCCTTGTGATATGAATAGGTTGCAACCTTTCATAAGTACCTTTTCGATTATGAATAGGTTGCACCCTTTTAAAAGTACCTTTTCAGTCTCTATAAATAAGAAAAGTACCTTTTATTTTTAAAGTGTAATATCATAGTTTTCCAACAATTCTTCTCTTTGCTTTCCTTCTAGTTGTTTTCTTTTCCTTTTATTATAAAAAAAATATGTATTTCGTATCAAAACAACAAGTGTGATTTCGTCCGGATTTGAGTTCGCAAGTCATCGGCGATTGGAGTATTACTATACCAGTGAGTAAACCGTTTTATCCTGAGAAGGATTATTCCATAACCTTGAATACTATGGGGGGAATAAATTCTTTAAAGAAAAACAATTTATTCTGTTGACTCAGTTTGTTTTTCTTTTTCGTCAATTTTATTCAGTTCTGTTTTACTTTTTTTTCCCGATTATTTAACCCTGAGAACAATAGTTTCATTTACAAAGGCCACAAAGGAGAATGCATCAAGAAGCAAACAAGAAGAGGGTTGACAAGAAATTCATATTAGAGAATTAATTACCGTTTGTCAGATTTCAACGTTATTGCCGAGGAATAGTGGCTAAGAGAGTGGATCGTAAGTTGGCTCCTAGGTTCCCTTCCATGGACCAATCAAAATAGTAGACGAGGTTAGATAACTATTGAAATTTCTTCTTGAAACGCTTATACACAATCTTTTTCATATATCTAACTATAGAGACGTATCTTTGCAACTACTTAGTTACCCCCAACACTGCCCTTCGAACTCGTCACAGAAGAGAAAACACTGGTGACTATATTAGAGAGGCACATAGTCATCAGATGCAACACGCAGGTTGGGATTAACAACACAAATTACCAAAGGAACTTTTATTTGAGATGCAAAAATACTACATACTCTTGAAACTCGTGGACAAGGTTTGAAAAAAGGGAAAGCATTTTTATGGACAAAATGGATTAATATATATACTAAAAAACTATACAGAGCAAGAAGTCTTAGGAGGAATGATTCCCAAGCATATATTGTAACATGGGAACAAAACATTCAGTTGGGAGAGAGCAAAAAACGTGAAGTCTCAACTGTAACTTTTGAATCAGAATAGCTAGTTTTTTGGCAAGCATATTCTATTCTATATTCACATACCAGAAATTACTTGACCAAGCCTATTGTATGTTCACACGCTACCTTGGATAATTTGTTATCGTTTATCTTTTATCTGACAACTGATAATTGGGAAGTACGGAATGACAAATTAATATTCCTACCCTACAGAAATGAAGTCTCTCGTTGGACGTCGGTCTCTTTTCTTCTGTCTCTCTCTGCTTCTAAGTCGTCCAAATCCCATTGTTGTAGATTCTTCTTGTCGTATGTGTGAATTTTCGTTGAGCAAACGAGATATATAAATAGCATTGATCTAAGCTTTGTTACCTATTAGTTTACTCATTTCCTTTGACGTTTGACTTCCTTGTTTCTGTATTAGTTAAAATACAAGGAAACGGAAGGTTCATCTTTAGGCAAGGCGTCAATAGACCATACAGTGAAGTGCTCAGGCACGCCTAAGGTCGGTATACATGCATCGGTCTCTGTGACACTGTTTCTTCTTGTAGTGTTGGGATTGGGAAATATATGCTGCATTGACATTGTTTCAATTCACAAACTATCAACAGTTTTCTCCTTGTGATCTGGATCGTACATTTGTTCCAAATTCCATTGGTTTTGGAGATAATGTACACAAAAAATTGTGTGGATGAGAAGCCTCCAAAGGATATGAGAAGCCAGAGATGGAGTTCCTAGCCTTTGTTTCTGCAATTTTAAGAGCAATTACTAAAAGTTATGAGGTATCATAAGTTATGGCCTTTTAGTGTTTTTGTACAAAACTTGAAATGGTTATTATGTGAATAGTTAAAAGTTGTAAAAAGAGTTTTGCAGCTTAGTATTCTTTTCATCTAATTTGTAGGAAAAAGTTCAATGAAAAATATCCTTATTAATTATTATAAATAAATCTTGACTTTTTTCCCAATAATTATTTTTATTAATTTTAATTTTACTTTTAGTTTTATTTTTTGTTACTTTATTCTAATTTTATTTTTATTTTTATTTTTATTCAAAATTATTTTTAAATAATTTTTTACTAATTAAAATAAGATTAAATACCACTAAATCTTCCCACGTTTTATAGTTTAGCAAGTTTTCCCTTTTGCTTTTCCTTACAAAGGTCAACATAACGGTCAACTCAAATGGACAGAGACTTTAAACACAATTAGTTATCTGCTAAATTTGAATCAATAATCCCACTTATCAACCATCTAGAACCCACCAATTTTAGGGCTTCTGCTTCTCCTCTGTTCACCGCATAAACACGCATACATGCACTAAAGCTATGGTGGACAAGAACTTGGATTCCGATCTCCAAGTCCACAACTTCCCAGAAGAAACTTCTCTCTTCGATAGAGGAGCAGAAGTTGAAGTGCGAAACGACGAAGATGGGCTCGGCGGCGCTTGGTTTCCGGCCACCATTGTTGAAACTTCTTCAAAAAAGAGGAAAAATGCTCTCGTACAGTACAAGTCTTTGGTCGCTGACGACGAGTCTAGTCCTTTGACTGAGCGTGTTGATCCCAACCGCATTAGGCCTGCACCTGCTAAAGAGACAGAGAGTAGGTTGCGAGTGTTCGAGGAAAACGACTCCGTCGATGCGTGGTATAGAAATGGGTGGTGGAATGGGACTGTTTGCAAGGTTTTGGAAGGGTCAAGATACAGACTCTACTTTGATAAACCTCCCGACGTGATCGAATTTGATGGAAAAGATTTAAGGGTTCACTTGGATTGGGTTAATGGTAAATGGGTTCGACCTCAGAAGCAGGTATTGTATTTGATGATCATATCTTTACTTTTAATTTGATGAATTTATTTAAGCGCTGGTTCTTCTGCGAGCATGTAATTAATTTAGTTTTTTTATTGGATAAATTTAAAGCGATCGACAGGTTCCCTTTTTTTCTCGGGAACATCAGTGGAAGTGCATCTTGCCAAAGAAAATGCAATGGATGCATGGTACCCTGCACTTGTCATTAAAGAAAATGAGAATGATACTTTCTTAGTTAAGTATCAGGATTCGATGTGCAATGATGAGCTTGGGAAGGAAAGAGTTATTGTAGATTCTTTCCATATTCGGCCTGCTCCTCCTCATCATGCTGACAGAAATTACAAATTGCTGGACAAGGTGGAATTTCAGTATGGTTCTTGTTGGCGGACTGGAACAATAACAGAAGTTCTTAGTGAGAAGAGGTACCGAGTCTGCTCAAGCCAAGGAAAGGAGGAGAGGGAGTTGAACCAATCAGAAATAAGACCTCATCTTGAATGGATTGATGGCAAATGGATACCGAAGGTATAGTTTGTTGTCATACTTTGTTTTCTTTGGGTGTGATATATCAATTTTTGCTAATTTTAATTTTTTTATTGGTAGAAAAAATAAGGGAAGTAGTGAATAAGAGAAGTAGTGAATGATCTTATCCTTAAGTTATCGTTTTCAAAATTTAAAGGAAAAAAAGCTCGTGTGCTTGATTGGAAAATTTGTGTTCACATTTATGTGAGTTGAAGCCAAGAAACCATGTACAAGGTTTCTGTTTAGTCTCTCAGCAGTTCTGTTTGAAGGTTTTTGTTGCAGGAGGCCATGAATGTTTCTAATCAAGGACTATCTGGTTTTGCCCACAAGGGCAGTGATAACGTGGAGAATGATGCACAACTTGAAGCTGAGTATGTTATTAAGTATACAATCCCTTGTTCTACAGTCATAAAATATCCGAAGGAACATTCTGCTGATTTCTCTGAAAATTTACCTTCTGATGCCTTTTCAAACAACAAGATAAAGCTAGAATCATTTAATGGCATTAGTAAAGTTCAACGCAAACCCAAAATGTTGACCGTTGGTGTTGTAGGGACCCCATTTACACAATTGAAAACAGTGCCTGTTAAAAACTCCTCTAAACAAGAACTTTCTGAGTTGTCCATACAGACTACAGGAGGCAAAAGATCCAAATATTCAAGAAAACGTGTGGTTCCTGAGAGTCCTTTAGCTGGAAAGAAAGCTGTGAGTTGAATTTCCAGTCTTCAATTCTTCTTCAGTTTGTGCATGTTCGGTATTACAGATAGAAGCTTTGTAATCCCTAGTGTCATGCATTTCTGCCCTCTGTTAAGTGATTCATTCAGCAAACATTACTGTAAGCATGTTTTTCCATACTATGACAATTGACCTGTGATTCATACCTATATCAAAGGATTTCACTAACCTTTATAAGTCAATAGGACCAATTTGTATGAATATGGCTAGTGTCTCAAGTGTATCCTGTGTGAGATGAGTGAGACCTGCCTCTTTCTAATCATAAAACGCTGTTAATTACACATGATTGCACAATGGTAAACTGATTAACAAGGCTTGGTAGTTGTGCTGGGTTAGTTTTAAGTTTTGAGAGAGGCAATTGATAGAACAAACTTTAACATGTATACATCAGGTTGCATTTTTCAGTTCTTTTGCTTTTTTTCTTTTCATGACACAGTGGCCCTATTGGGAACAATTCCATTATTATTTTTGTCTTTCTTAATTTCTTATCGAGTTTCTAATAGAAAGTTAATGAATAGGATTGCCAGAAGGTGATCCTTGTGACAAGGAAGGGGAGAACTATTAAGTTACCTAACAGAGGCCCACCTGAATCGGCAGCAGGTGTTATATCCTATATGCATCTTCTTGTTCTCTTTGTGTATTTGACTGGCCTATAACACTGTGAAAATAAATGGAAAACTTTGTGGAATTATCTTCAGTTAAGCTGAGAAATGCAGCTCAAGATGTTAATAAGGATGAGGACAAAGTAAGAGAAGAAACCATTTTCAAAAAAAGAGAAGAAGAAACCCCTGTTATTAAAGGGCTTCAAGCAAGAGAAGAAGAAACCCCTGTTATTAAAGGGCTTCAAGCTAACATAATGGAGGAATCTGATTGTCAAACTCTAGGTGAGAAAGGATGGAAGGGCAGCACACATTATGCTAGAGAAGACAAGATCAAGGTAAGTACTTTATTGTGATTGTCTGTATCCTTGAAAGCTAGGTTGTTAGGAAAATTTAATGCTGGTACAGTGTCTAGGTAAGTTGTCAAAATCTCATGACAGTGTCAAGCATTTCCTGGTCAATATATTCAGAAATTATATTTTCTTTCCCTTTTCTCAATCAGTTCAATAACTTGTTACTTGCTTACTATGTGGTTTTTGTGATGCAGCATCTTGATCAGCAGACAGTTAGCAGGAACAGTAAAAAGAGAAAGCGGGGAAGGCCACGTAAGTTGGTAGCTGCAATCCCAAAGGAAGCAGAGGCTGGTATATGACTATTCTACAATCAATTGATGGACTTAATATTCTATTTAAATTTCTGCATGTGTCCATATTATTGTATGTAAGAATTATCAGGGAAGTAGAGAAGTTGGTAATGAAATCATTGTCACAGATCATACAAATAATTAAGTTGAATTACCAACACAAATATGGATGAGGACCACAGGTGTGGTGGCCTTAAAATCTGGAAAATTGCTTCCAGCCTTGCTGGAGGATCAGTTAAAACTTCTATGGAAGTATAGATGAAAGGAAATAAGCAAACTTATCTTATTTGCTTTATTGTAAATGGGGTTTTTTGGTGCGTGGATACTTAAACAACCTTTTAGCTTGTATATGCTAGATAAACTTAGTCTCATATTGACTTAGTTGTGATGCATAAATTAGAATTCTCAATGGAATATAGTTTTTTCCACTGATGACGAATTTATTCAAGTTTTGTCATGCTTCTTCCTTGACTATAGAAAATCATTGGTCTCATTGTCTGTTGTCTTTCCTGCTGAAAGGAGCTGTGGTCTGTGAAAAGCTCTTTCCCTGTTCAAACAATTGTTCTTCTGTTCAGTAGGCATAGCAATGGGCCTAGCTGGTCCCAAGCCCAAGTGGGCCCGCAAAACAATGGTTTGAGTAAATTACCCAAAAATGGCGTTGTTTTGGTCAGGTGGTTGGGTCATTTGGGCTTCTGGTTTGGGTTTCAGGGCAGGCCCTTAGGGCCGAAGCCCTGTCAAATCAGGCCTGGTTCCTACTGCCATCACTATTCTGTTGGCTGAACAAATTCTAAATTTTTTTTTATCTTGTGAGAAAATCAGTGGAAAGTGGTTGAACCTGTGCAATGTATTGAAAAGTTATGCCTTCCCTTTTAGTCAGATTAATTGAACAATTTGGTGCCATCACGTTTGTCCTTTTTTCTTTCCCTTCCCTGACCTTGTATCCCCATGTATGTGGTTGTCCGCACTAAAGTGTGTGGTAGTTTACATGAAAACATATGGCATCTGATGTGCATGCATGTACATACACCCACAAAAATTCGAATGGTTGTCCAGAAATAAAGCACCATGTGGGTTTTCTGCATAACAGCTGAAGGCTTTGAGACAGAATGCAGGGTCAAGGAGAATGATTTGGCCATTACTGTTATATCGAAGAACGTGGTTGATGATGATCAACCTTTATCAATGTGGTTTGGTGGAATGCACTCTTCAGTGAGTAGAGACTCAGGTAACTTGCTTAAAACTTTCTGATATGCTCCTTATAAGTTTATTGTTATTCCCTTTGAAAGTACATCTGACTCGTCTTATATTGAGGAGTAGTATCTTCTGGTAGGTTTGCTAATGTAAGGATTCACACAACAGATAGACAACTTGATTTGTCAGTGGAAGGTTCAGCAAATGATGCTAAAAGCAGTAGCATGCCAGAATCAAATATGTGCTCACCTTTTGTAAAGAAGTCAGCAATTTGGAAAACAATTGAAGATATGGAACCGTTTCAAATTTTTCCACAAAAACCACATTTCCGTCCTTTGGCTGAATGTAGAGAGGAGTACCGTGAAGGATCAGCCATTGGCATTATGGTAACTTTTACCAGTTTGTTTGAGAGGATATCCTCACTGCAATTCGATGATCCAAGAAACATTTTTGAGAGTGCTATGGAAACTCTACTGGATTTGGAGAGGCATGGTTTTGATGTTGCCATTCTCAGAGGTCGTGTGAGCTATCTATTGTCAATTAAAGAAAGTCAAGGTGAGCTACTGAATGAGTCGACTGATGCTGATAGGAAGATAAGGGAGCACACTGCTGAGAAACAAATATTGCTAGAGAACATCAACTGTATTGAGAAGAAGATAACAGAGTTGCAGGAAGAACTAGTCGCATCCAAATCAAAAGCCGAGGCCAAGGATATTGAGATCTCCAAGTTAAGATCACAACTTGAAGCTACAAACTATCTAATCTCCACTGCGCGTTATGATTTCAGAAGTATTGCTGCTGCCCCTTGGAAGTCTGCATGATACAGATGGGCTTCACTTTGACACATCAGTGTAGAACGTAATTGGCTGTTTTAAGTTACTGCTGTGATTTTGTGTTGTTAGGGTGTAGCGGTATTTGGACTCATTCCCGTTTGTAAGCGTGTAAACGCTTTGGATGCCCAAAGATATTCCAGTAGGAATGTCAACAAACGACTCCAAATTTGATACCATAACTGATACTAGGCTGATCCTATCCGGCACTTCAGATGTACCAAAACACTCCTTCCGTGGTTGAAGGAATCCAACAGCTTATGCTCGGTCATATTTAACAACTTAAAAGTAGTATGTCTTCAGTGTATTGTTGAAGAGAATTCTTCGTTGGCCCAAGGTTCTCAAGAATGAAGCAGGGTATGGGCTAGGACATGTTGGACTTCAAATCTGAATTTGATCAAACATAATTTTTTCTTTAATTTTAGATAAATTTACTTTAATTTTTAGCAATTGGTAGGATTTAAAAATTTATGAATCTCAAATTTGATAAGATTTGAAAACTTAAATTTAAATTTCGATAATTTCCAACCGATCTGGACATAACCTTTTTTTCCATCACTATAGCCTTTGAGAAGGACAATTCGTCTTAACTTTGGACATGAACAATCTCTTTTTGATTGTAGCGTGATGGTTGGGTGGGCTTTTACACTTCAAGATATACACTAAAATTAACACACACAAGTAAAAAGAACTCTTAAATGTAAGAACAATCCTTTTTGTCACTAAGTTAGAAAAAGAATTTGTAAAAGTAAGTATAAAATTTATTAAATTAAGTCGGATATAATCAGTGTCCCATCCTAGTCCCACCAGTTCCTAGAATGCAGAGGCGTAAGTTTATGAATAAACGAAGCCTAAACACCCTTAAAAACACCGCTAGATTTTGATGAGTAGTTAAAAATCAATTATATCAAATGTAGTTTATTTTGGACAAGTTACTTCAATTTTTTATCAACAATACATGTTAAAAAGAATATATATATTAAAAAAAGGTTTGGTCTAATGGAGTTTAGATTCATTTCTGTTGATTTGATTTTATAAGAAATGATCATCGATTGGGTTAAAGTCGAATTTCATAACCTGATCCCATATTAATTCATAAACTTGAGTTGCATCTCATATCTGATAAAATCTTAGAAAAGTAAATCAAAAAGTAAATCTGAAAGCTTTAAACCCACCGAACCGGAAAAGAAATAAAACTAAAATTTTGGCTTTATTAGTTAATATCAAGTTGGATTTATTATTTTTTTCTTCAAGACTATGTAAAAACTTTGGATGTACAAGTATTGCTCGGAGAGGATATGAGAAAATAACTAACTTGGCATGGATATATTGGTAGATTTTGTTAATCATGACACAAACTTTAATTATGGACCATGGATCAACTATGAATTTATATTAAAGAAGAAAATGCCACAAAATGCTTGTTTTGCTATCCATTGAATGATGAACAAGCTGATGAATTGCTTGAACAAGCTCCTCAACTTATGAACAAACTCTTGAAACTTTCGATCAATCTTTATGAAAGTTGTATATCCCTATGCTATTAACGTCTTTTTGTGTCTTTTTTAATGCATAGGCCTCTTAACGGGTCAAAAAAACTGAATGTCTACAAACTTACTTAAGTTGGCAGCACGAGACCTTAACACCTATTTATAATAATTTTATTGGGTCCACCATCACAGGGGCAATAAATAACTAGCCTATACTGATTAAGACCTATTTTCCTTATTGGACTTGAGCCTATTTAATCAGATTCTTTATTGGGCTTCTTTATTATCTTTAAGCAGGATCAATTTTGATTTTTTAAACTTTAATTATATTAAAATGTAATTAATAATTGTCCAATTAATAATCGCTAACATTCTCCCATTGGTAAATATTAATTACAACAGTTGTAATAACAATAAAAACAGTAAAGTAGTTAAGCAAAATCAATGTACAGGTTCACCAATTTAAAACATTTGATCTAAAGATAATGAAAGTTCATCATTTGATCCCTTAAGGTTTTTGAAATCAAAAGATATCAAATGCATGTATCTTATGCGATACAAATTCAATACAATCACGAGTATGTAATGTCTTACTAATATGAATGAGAAAATAAAGTCTGACAAACAATAATGATACTTGTATGATTTGAAATGTATCATTGTTTGCCTGGTTGATCTCAATTTTTCCAAATAATATGCTAAACCTCATAAGAGAAATTTGTTTCCTCTTACTGAATGCAAACCCGCATTAGAGAAAACTCTTATGGAATTAAATACTTATATCCCCCTATGTTTTATCAAATCCATGGATTTATGTATATATCTGTATATGTCTTGAAGACAAAGGCTCAAGGTCAATCTGTATATATATGCCCAATGACGATGTACAACAACTTGTTTAAGTGAGAACAAAATGATTATTGTCAATATGGATAAAAATATATCGTCGTAATACATGAAATTTGTACAAATGTATCAAGCAAATACCAAAGTTATGAATATTGTACCAGTATCGTTTTGAGTAATTTTTTAAATTTATAAATAGTCTTTGAGTTTTTTTAAAATTGTAAAATAGTCCCTAAACATATTGTACTGTATAATTTATAATTTTACATCAACTATGTCTCCAAAAATCACAATAATAGAAATTTGAAATAACAACAATTTATTTATTTTATTATTATTATTTTTACATATTTCACATATAAATAACAACTAAAATTAATATTTAAAAAGATCATTTAATCATCATACAGATAAAAACATTAAGGAAAATCCAAAATATTTAAGATATTACAATTTCATCATACAATAAATAATAATTTCATGAAAGCATCAAATAAAAATAGTAATAAATATTCATGACTCTCTACTTATTCCAATTTACAATAAGAGTTCGTGTTAAGGAAACAACTAACTAGAAGTGATACTTCAAACATAAAGATTTACAATTGTATTTATATTGCAAATATAAAATTTAACATATAGATCAAATATAAGTGAAATTAAAAGAAAGGAGAAATAAAAACCTAAAACTTTGTTCAATTAAATACCCACTCAAATTGCATTGGCCCTAATTCTCATTTAGTACAAAATTTTCATCATTAAAAGGAGTTGCATCATCACCATCATTCAAATTCATTACACCAAATGGCATGTCAATACTTTCTCATCCAAAATTAAGGGGAAATAAAAACTTGAAACTTTATTCCATTAAATACCAACTTAAATTGAATTGATCCTAATTCTCATATGGTACAAAATTTTCATCATTAAGAGGAGCTGCATCATCACCATCATTCAAATTCTTTGCACCAATTGGCATGTCAATACTGTCCCATCCAAGATTATCTTTCAAGTCACTCTCATCTATCAAACTCAGTTCCTTAAAAACTCAATCCACTTAAAGTTCGATATGGTTAAGGCAAATTGGACCAACAGAACTACCCGTTCTATTAATAGTCATAGTAAATAAACAAAATTAAATGATTAAGAAATTACAAAAAATTATATGCAACTTAATAATGATGATAATATACGTTTCCAAAGCTTTAAATTGTATCGAACAAAGGCCAAGTCAATCAATCTTTCATGCTCTAATCTAGTCTTTTTCTTGCAATAGATGAATTCAAATATACTTCAATTTCTTTCATACCCTGTTGCATTAACACGTTGATTCAAAATTTGAATTACAAACCTTTGCAATTCTGAAACACCACTTTTGAATTAGTCTCACCAAGCAACTGGAGGACAAAAAAAGTAGCATTATAAACAACATAAAGTGATGATTAATTTTCAACAAGTAACAAAAGTAAAAAAAAATATTTAGATTAAGTGAAAAAAATATATACTTAGATTAAGTTTGTCTCTTTGATGAATAACAATTGGGATTCCAAAATCACCATAAGCATCTTTATAAATATTAAATTTTGAGTTTGAGAGATCTTGCATTATCTCATGGGCAATAATTATTGTAATATTTAATACCATTCCCCCTATTAACTTCAGTTTTCTTTGTAAAACTTGATCTAAAATAGACACTTGGATTTAAAAATTCCCCAATTCAAAACAATAGAGAGTAAAGTTGCCTTTATCATCTCTTATTAATGACTGCAAGATAAGGTGTATATAAAAAAAGGCCTATTTTTCAGATTGGCCTTGATTGCTTCCTTCTTCCTCTCTATGGCATCATTAACATAACCCGTTGTTGCCTTCTCATCACTATCAACTAAAAGAAATACCCTCACTAAAGGCTCAAAAATTTATATGACCAATTGACATTAGGATAAAATTTATTATCTTCAAGTACAATTCTAAAAAGCTCCAATTCAGCATTAAACATAACATGCTGAGATACAACTCACTTATCACTTGTCAAAATTTACCTCAACTCTTTCTTTGTCAGAGTAAAACACTTAAGTGATAAGAAATTAGTTGCAAATCTTGTAATAGCAGGACAACATAAAATCTTATCATTAGTGAAATCTTTTTCCATTGAATTCGGGACCCATGCACAATAGTAGATGAATTTGGTCACCTTTTTTGTTATCTACATAGTTTCATCAATAATATAAAAATACATAGCATCTCTTGTATTTTCCAACATCAGGTCAATATAATGTGCAACATAAGGATTTTGATAAAAAGAATTATACTTAATTTGCATTCTTTTTCTAGTTGTTTTATAAGCCAAATCATTGTTAGTAATGAACTAAGCAATATTTTCTGGCCCAACTTCATTCATAAATTAATCAAACATATGAAGTAGAGTATCAACATTCCTAACAAAGCTAGATGCACCAATAAGCTTAAAAAATATTGTCCCTTTTGTAGAATAAACCGAAAAATTAATAATAGACTTATGTCTTCTATTTGTCCAACCATCACACATGATTGATGTAACATCCCACTCCCATCTGACACATGCACGTGTACCCTTCGGACACACATGCACATGCCCAATAGAAATGGTGTGTTAACCATTTCACCTTCACTATATTACATGGCATCATAAGTAAAACCATAAATAAAACATTATCTAAAAACCAAAAAATTTTCCTCATTTCATTTCTCAAACTATAATTTACACTATAGCCTTAACCATCATCCATATTTTACAATGTCAACCTAGAGTGTTTAAAACAAACTATTCCTTTAGTCCCAACTGACCGACCTTTGAGCCATATCTGATCTCCACAAATTATACAAAATTGCTTCTATACAGTCTCAGAAGCTAGGTCATCGCTCTCTCGAGCTTGAAATTGTCAACGTTGCAATTTTGGTGAGTTTTGCAAACTCAACAGAGTAACCATCCTCGATGGTTCACTCTTGTCATACAACACAATAAATCATATTATCATGTAATTCCAATCAACTTGATTTTTGCCAAGTAATAACACATAACACTTGATCACATTTGTCATATTTTAAAAACAAAATTCAAACATTTTGTCATTTCAGTACAATTTTGCAGAACATACACATTAACAATTTATCACATATTTCATACACAAAGTTCTCAAAACATTGCAATCATTTAATTTATTTAGATCATATATGTATGTAATGTTATGAGACTCGATTTCATTTATTTCATTGTTGTGATTGTGTGCTTTTTTCACTGTCCCGTATCTGTTATAGATACCGGGCTCTTTCATACTGTCCCTTATCCGTTAGGGATATATGGCTCTTTGCACACATTAAGCCTTAAGCTCTAATCACGATTATCTGAGCTTTAAGCCTTTTTTTACTAGCGACATCAATCACAACTGCCTTTATATTTCATGCATTGGAATGAAATGCATTTCTCAATTTCAAACATCAAATTTGATCGATTACATTTGCATTCATGTTCTTTTACACAATAATCATCGGACTAGGTCCAGCATGAACATTCAAGTTGAGAACCATGTAGACAATCTCATTCACATACAAGTAGCACTTCTAATGTTTTCATCATGCATCAAAACTCCTCGGACATTTCATGTCCAAAATTTAGTACACATTCATCAATATCAAATTTAATTCATTAATAAACAAAACAAATTAAGGTGGGACCATCTTAGGTTACTCAAAATTGCTCCCTTTTTGCTTACTGCCTTGAAGTTCTGGTAATATCAGGAAGCGGTCGCTCTACTTGCTCTTCTATATACAATCAAAGACAATTTCATCTTACCACATTGTTCATGTAACTGAATATGCATTTTTATAAATGTATCATGTAACATGCATGTTCAATGACATATGCCCGAGTATAATTCTGTAATAAACCGATGCAAAGATCAATTGTACTCCAAATGTGTCAAAATTCATGCACTCATTAACTATTCCAGTTTTTTTTCTCAAAACCCACTTTTGGGTCAACCTTGTATGATCGTTATGACAAGGAAGATGGAGTTTTTAGACAACACTTCCTCCTAAACAATTGTTTCCATATGCATTAAGTTTCTAATGACTCTAAGATCATACAATTTGGTTCTTTATTTTATCAGTTATGCTCAAAATACTATAGACTGAGTACATTTGAAATTTTGGCTAGTGTAGGATCATGCTTTCAAGTTGTACAACCCATATCTCTCAATACACATATCCAAAATTTACAAAATTTATACAAATTGAAATCTAAGAGAATAATATACAAATTTAGTGAAGACATCTTTGTCTGATCTGGCTTACATCAATACAGTTTATTTGATAACAACAGGACATGATTTTTGTCTCCGGTAGTGTTATAGCCTAAGATAAGACTCAATTTCAAGCTAAAATTTGAAATTCTTAGAGATAGAAATAAAATTAGACTTCTTCAAGAAAGTTGTAGAAATATGTCTCTAGTTTAATATAAATTAATAATAAACTCATTTAGAAGTCTATAGATAAAGATATAAGCAAAATACCAAACCATGTTTAGTGAAAATATTCCAGTTCATAATATTCCAGCACACTCACCATTTCATCCTAAACTTATCACTCAATTATCTATCACAAAATGATATAAATACTAATCATTTACTTACATGTTTAACTCCAATTCCAGATCAAAAGATCAAGCCAATCCAGTACTCCAAGCAAGGAGAAACATCACACATTCAAGGTAAGATTTAGATGGATTTTGGCTAGGTTTAGTAAGGCAATTTCAAGCTGATCTTTTACTTTGTGAGGCCAAAACATGGATTATTTGTGCAAAAATTAGGCACATCATAAGAAAGTTTAGGGGGGGTGAAAGAAGAGAGTTTCGGTGATGTGAGTGAGAGAAGAAAGAACAAGAAATGAGCTTAACCAAGTTTGCTCCTGCTGAATGTTACACCTAAGGTGTTAGGTGTCATATAATGAAATGACCACATGTCTAAAGGCATGTTTAACACTTATCAAGTATAGGTGTTGCCATATGTTACCATTAAAGCTAGGTCACATGTCATTTAAGTACAACATCCATTATTCCATTAATTAATGCCATTTGTCATCAACTTACTAGTCCATTTGTCCCACAATGGTCAATGCCAAATGTCACTCAATTATAGGCTTAATCATTCTAATTTTCATGTATCAATTTATCTTATCACTTGGCATTTTTCCTATACCAAATATACATTATAATCCCTCAATCTTACAATTATATCAATTAATTACAAATTTACTACTTGTAATCAATCGTACTAAAATTCAAGGCATAAACTTGTTACAATTCACATAATGAACATTTTAAACTTTTCATACCCCTAAAAATGTCAATGAATGCATGTACAACTATTTCATGAATAATAACATAATTCACATATTTAAATGTGCCATATGATGCATGAAATGCACTTCTAATTTCTCAGTATACCCTCATTTACACTATTCTGGGGTCCTAGATCCTATCATGGGTTATTGGGACGTTACAATTCTCCCCTCAAGAAATTTCATCCTCGAAATTCATACCTAATAGATGAAATAGGTGGGGATATTTCTTTTTCATATGCTCCTCTATTTCCCAAGTTACTTCCTCACTCGAATGATTTCTCTACAGGACTTTCACCAATTTAATTACTCGGTTTCTTAGCTGCTTTGTCTTATAACCCATTATCTTGATCGGCTCCTCAACATAACTTAAATTACTAGCAACTTCAATATCTTGATCCGGTAATACATGTGTTGGATCCGATCTGTATCTTCGTAGGATACTTACATGAAATACGCCATGTATCTGAGACATTTCAGTAGGTAAGGCTAATTGATATGCCAATGGTCCCATGCTCTCACGAATTTTATAAGGACCAATATACCTAGGGCTCAACTTGCCCTTTTAGCCAAATCTTAATATGCCTCGCCAAGGCGACACTCTCATAAACACTTTGTCTCCTACATGGTATTCCATATCTCTTCGATGCTCATCCATATAGCTCTTCTGTCTATCTTGAGCTGCTTTTATGGGACTTCGGATCGGCTTCATCTTATCCACAGTATCTTGTATCAACTCAGGGCCTTCTATAATTCTCAAACCTTCTTCATCCCAATATAGAGGCAATCGACATCTTCTGCCATATAATGCCTCATATGGTGCCATTCCAATGTTGCTATGATAGTGGTTATTATATGGAAACTCAATCAGAGCTATATACTGATCCAAGTTCCTTGGAACTCCAATACACATGCTTTAAGCATATCCTCAACAGTCTTGATTGTCCTTTCACTCTGTCCATCTGTTTGAGGATGAAATACAGTACTGAAGTTCAACTTCGTACCCATAGCTGCCTGTAGACTCTTCCAAAACCTTGAAGTAAATATGGAATCCCTGCCCGTCACAATGGACACTGGAATCCCATGTAGTCTAACCACTTCATTCACATACTTCTGAGCCAACTGGTCTAGTGAGTTATTCTCTCTCACTGGTAAGAAATGGGACGACTTAGTTAATCGGTCCACTATAACCGATATAGCATCATTTTTCCTCGGAGTCTTAGGCAAACCCATAATAAAATCCATAGTGATTCGTTCCCATTTACTCCGGAATAGGCAACAAATGTAGCTTCCCAACTGGAGCCTGATTCTCAACTTTAACCTGCTGGCATGTTATACATTTAGAAACATATTCCGCTACTTTCTTCTTCATTCCTGGCCACCATAAATGTTGCTTCAGAGTATTATACATCTTCTTCGTGCCAGGATGCATAGCATAAGCAACCATATGAGCTTCCTTTAGAATTTCCTTTCTCAATTCATTCACATTAGGGACACATAATCTCTGTTTTAACCACAATGTCTCATCTTGCAATTCAAATTCAAAATCGGGATTCATCTTAACTTTCTCGATCAGTTTTACCATTTCAGGATCTTTACTCTGAACTCTTCTAATTCGACCATGTAACATCAGTCTCAACTTTAGTGTAGCTGTCATTGCTTCATTATGCTTTATATTCAACTCCACATTCAAAGCTCTTAACTGAATTGAATTTGGTAATCTCGATAACTGAGTCTGAGCTACACTGCTGTGTGACTTCCTACTCAAAGCATCTGCCACTATATTCGCTTTTCCAAGATGATACTTAATCTTGCAGTCATAATCTTCTCACAACTCTATCCACCTCCTCTGTCTCATGTTCAGCTCTTTCTAACTCAGCAAATATCTTAAACTCTTATGATCAGTGTATATCTGAAATGCCTCTCCATATAAATAATGTCTCCATATCTTTAGAGCAAAGACAATTGCAACAAGTCCTAGATCATGTACCAGATAGTTCACCTCGAGAGATCTTAGTTGTCTCGATGCATAAGCTATCACCTTGCCATTCTGCATCAATACACATCTCAATCCTTGATGCAAAGCATCTGTATACTACATATCTACCAGTTCCTGATGGAATAGTTAACATCGGTGCTATAGTCAACTGATGTTTTAACTCCTCAAAACTCTTTTGACAATTATCATCTCATCTGAATGCTACATTCTTCCTCAGAAGTTTAGTTAGAGGGGCTGAAATGAGAGAAAACCCCTTGATAAACCTCATGTAATATCCAGTTAATCTTAAGAAAACTCCGAATTTTTGACACATTATTTGGAGCCTCCTATTTCATTACTTCCTCAATCTTCATTGGATCCACTTGAATACCTTTCCCATTTACAATATGACCTAAAAGCACCACTTGATTCAGCCAAAACTCACATTTACTGAATTTAGCATACAGTTGTTTTTCTCTCATAATCTATAAGATCACTCTCAGATGGTCAGCATTTCTTCTCTACTATTTGAATACACCAAAATGTCATCGATAAACACTATCACAAAACAATCTAGGTAGGGCTGAAATACCTTATTCATCAATGCCATAAATGCAGATGGGGCATTAGTTAACCCAAACGATATTACTAACAACTCAAAATGCCCATACCTACTCCTGAAAGTAGTCTTTGGTACATCAGCCTCTGCTGATAATACCCAGACCTCAAATCTAATTTAGTGAATACCTGAGCTCCCTGTAGCTGATAATATAAGTCATCAATTCTAGGCAACGGGTACTTGTTCTTTACTGTAACCCGATTCAGTTGCCTATTGTCAATACACAGTCTCAACGTGCCATCTTTTTTCTTCACAAATAGGACTGGAGCTCCCCAGGGTGAAACGCTGGGTCTAATGAATCCCTTTTCAAGCAATTCTTGCAACTGAGCCTTCAACTCCTTTAGTTCTAGAGGTGCCATCCTATATGGAGGAGCAGATATAGGAGCGGCACCTGGAACTAAGTCAATTGTAAACTCTGTTTCCCGATCTGGAGGTCAGCCAGGTAACTCTGCGGGAAAACACATTCACGAATTCCTTAACCACAGGAATGTCCTGTATATTTTGCTAAGCTCTAGTATCAATAATATGGTCCTCACATCTCCCTTGCATTAACCTCAAAGCACTTGTGAATGAGATCAGTATGGCTGGCACTACTTGGTTAATACCTCTAAACACTGCTCTCAGTTGATTAGGAGATTCCAAAATGACCTCCTTAGTATAGCAATTCATGATGGCCCTATGAGAAGTGAGCCAATCCATGCCTATTATAACATCTATTTCCTTTAACTGTAATATAATCAAGTCTGCTTCCAACTCTGCTTGATCAATTCTAATCACACACCTCTTGCAGACTTCCCTAATCACGGTGTTACTACCTATCGGTGTACTCAAATCCAATCCACATCTTAGTAACTCTCTATCACAATGCAATTTAGATGCCATATGAGGTGCGATAAAAGAATGCGTAGATCCAAGATCTGGCAATGCAAAAACCTCAAAAGTAAATAATAATAACAAACCTGTAACGACATTTGGAGACTTTTGAGTCTCTTATCTCGTCATAACATAGACTCTGGCTTGGTACTTTGGTCGATTGCTCTGCACCTTAGTCCTGATAGAAAGACTCCTAGAGCTCAGTCTTCTCCTACCACGGCCTCTCTATCCAGAACCATTAGCTCGACTCTACTGAACAGTAGGTTCCGTTACCATACTTCCTCTCCTTTCAGATTGTGCTCTAAAAACCACGGAACAATCCCTGATCTGATGATCAAGTGAGCCGTACAGAAGGCAGACTCCTGTTACCCTCCAGCATTCACCATTGTGCTTCTTCCCGCAATGCTCACAAGTTGGAAACTGACTCAATACTGTACCTCTGTTATTACCAGACTGAATAAATAAAACTACCTCTCTGTTTGAACACTGACTGTCTTGATCTAGTCGGTGGTCTGAAAGCTCGGTCTGACGCTTACTGAACCTTCTGCTAGAACCGCCCTGAGATTCACTGGGCCTCTTTTGTCTAGACTCTAATCTCTGCTCAGACTGACTGTCCCTTAACAATTGCTCTATTAGGATCGAGGCTGCTCTGAGCTCAGTGAAACTGCTCAAATTAGTAAGAGCTAGCCTTATCTAAATCTCTATGTTCAACTCATCTTCAAATCTCCTGCACCTGTCTTCCTCAGTAGAAATCAAGGCAGTAGCATATCCCATCAACTCATTGAATTTAATCTCATATTCTACCACAAACATCCTGCCCTACTTCAGATCCAGAAATTCTTTCATCTTTCTGTCCAGGTAGATCTTAGGCATATAATTCTCTTTGAAGCTTTTCATAAAATATCCCATCTCAATCTACAAGGCCTAATGGTACTGCCTGGAATAGTTTTCCACCATTGGTAGGCTAGGCCTTGCAATAAAGATACTGCATAGTCGAACCACTCGTCTGACTCACAATCTATCTGATCAAAGACTCTTTCTATCCTCTATAGCCATCTCTCGACCTTTGCAGGGTCTGCAATTTCGTAGAAGTCCATAGCCCCTGCTTTCGCAGTTTGTCATACCTCCTTTGTCTTCTCTCAGGCATTCTTGGAGGCATTCCTTCGGGTCGAGACGCAGATGACTCTCTACTGGCTCTTTCTAATCCTAGGTCAGCTGAGTGTTCCATTTGATCTCTTACGTCAGATAACCTATAATACACAATAACTTCAATTACCATCCAAAATTTCACAACATTTCATACCTAACATTTCTACATATCCCCATGGATGCCAACCGTGCTCTGATACCACCAATTGTAACATCCCACTCCCATCTGACACATGCACATACATCCGGTCAGATGGGAGTGGGATGTTACAATTGAACACCCAAAAGTAGCCTAAGTCATTCTTCGTTCATCCAAATAACTCCTTATTTCATAAATAGAGCCTCTTTAGTCATCAATTGAAAGAGATTTATATCCTGGACCATATAAAATTCTTCATAAGGTCTCTATTCAATAAAGTGATTTTGACATCCATATGATGTAGCTCCATATCATAATGAACCACTATTTTCATAATCACTCTAAATGCATCCTTAGAGAATACAAAAGAAAAGGTAACATTAAAGTTGATCTCTTATTTTTGAGTGAACCCTTTGGTAGCCAACTAGGCTTTAAACTACTCAACTTTACCCTAAGATTCCTTTTTGATCTTGTAAATCAATTTTTAGTTATGAGGTAATTCCATAAGCTCTATAACTTATAATTCTTTATGGATTGCATCTCATCCCTTATTAAATTCTACCACAAATATGAATGAGGTACACAAACAAATTTGGTAAAAGTAATCTTGTTCACTTAAATACTCTATGTAATCATATGAGATAGCAGGTCTTCTCACTCTAATGGATCTTCTTAATTAAGCTGGTTCAGTATGTTCTTATACCTTAGGAACATTAGTTTGTTCAAGTATGGGTTCCTGTCCCTATACTAGTATGGTAGTGTGACCTTGATCTGCTAATTTTAACTATATTAGTGATGGATATAAAATAATTGTAGGATCCACCGTTCTATCATCTGAAAGTTGAGAATGACCACCCTCATCAATATGAGATGGACCCCCTCATCATAGACATTATACTCCCGAAACTTAGCTGTTTGTGATTCCATTATTCTAGATCCTCCATCTTTATAATAAAATATATGTCCCTTAAAGTGGTCAGGATATCCAATAAAATAACAACGAGTGGAACAAGAATGTAACTTATATTCATAAGGATTATACGAATGTAGCTCAATATGGAATCCCCATATACAAAGATGAGTGATGCTAGGCTTTCACCCATTCCAAATTTCAAAATGCAATTTTGAAACTGATTTGCTTGGGACTTTATTAAGTATATATAAGGCAGTATTTATGACTTCACCCTAAAGGTAATAAAGTAAAATAGTCCTGCTTTGTATTAACCTCATCATGTCCTTTAAGGTCGATTATGCCTTTGATCATACCATTTTGCTAAGGATTACCTAGCATAGTGAACTGAGCCACTATTCTATATGATTCTACATATTTGGCAAATGAACCTTTTTTCTTATCTTAAAACCCTATTTCTATCATAATACTCACCTTTATTGTTAGATCTGACAATTTTAATTGACCTTTCCAATTGGTTCTCAACTTTATCCTTAAAGATCTTGAATTTCTCAAGAACTTTAAACTTTTATTTAAGTACATATATTCATAATATGAATATTCCTCTTGAATTACACTATGTAACTTTATAAGGTCAACATATATTCATATGTATGACTTCTAATAAGTCAGAAGTGTGAGTTGACTCCTTTTTCTTTATTTTGGTCAAATTACCCCTGCAACAATCAACACATGCTTGCAGATCATCATAATCTAAAGTTAGGAGATTGTTATCCTTAACCAATCTCTTAAATCTATCTCTAGAAATGTGACTTAAGCTTTTATTCCATAACATGTATGAATTCTTTTTAATTAGGGTTCTCTTTCTAGTGACTTGTTTGCAATATATTAAGAAGCATACATGTCATTAGTGGTAAGACACATTTTGTATAAGCCATATGATAAAAAGGTAGTATCAATATATTTTGCATTGAAAGATAACTTCACAACGGAGATTTCAATTACAAAACTATAACCTTCTTTATCCAAAATAGATCTAAAGATTAAATTTTGTCTAAAATATGGTATATAAAATGTGTTATTTAATACATGCTTGAACCCTGAATCAAGGTTCAAACCAACATCCCCTACAGAGATTACATCAACTTCTTTATTATCGTCCACCATGAGTTTTCCTGCTCCTAATTCATCTTTCTCTTTTATAGGAATCCTTGCATTGTGGAAGCAACATGATTGGAGGCTCCACTATCTACCTACCAAGAAGTTGATATGGCTATAGCAAGATTAGACTCATATATCATGTAAGCCAAGAAGTTACTTGATAGCTCTTGCCTCTTTTTTTCCAGGTTTTATATTTTAACAATCTAGCTTCTTATATCCCCTCTTCTTATAGAAGAAACACCTCAAACTCATTCTCTTTACAACGTCCCCAGGACATCTAGCAACACCAAATTGACTAACATCTATATGTGGAGGAAATTTAGGTTTTTTACTTCTAAATTTACGAGGTTTTACCTTTGCCTTCTCTTTCATTGTTATTAAGGCTATATAAGTTCTACTCTTCAGCTTCTTGTTGATAAAGTTTTATATATAATAAAACTCCCAATACCTATAAGTATACAGATCGTAACTTATAAAATCGAAAGGTATCGGTCTCACGAGGAACTAGCTAAAATGAATTGAATGTAACTTTATCTAAGGTAATAAAATATGATGTGATTGAAAATAATAAGGAAATTTAATGCAATTAAATAGAATCAAGCAAATAATAAATAATAATTGAGTTGCCAATTTAATGTAAGGTTGATCAAGGATGAATACTTAGGATTTATTCTTTCATTGTTTTGTTCCCTCAATTCTAATTGATCCAATTATGTGTCGATCTTATATTTCTTAAGGGATTGATTACTCTCTCTCTCGACCTAGCCAATTAACCCTAATTGAATATGAAAATTCCAAATTTTGCAACCTCTCGATTCACAAAACCTTCCTAACATTTTCAACTAGATATGGCGTTATCTATTGGATAATCAAGTTCTTATACAAGATCTCTCTTCGAGCGATAGTTGATTTGATAATCGTGTAACTTATTAAACTACCAACTCTCGTTACGCAATTTAATCATATTACTTTTGACTCACTCTCTCGATTTATTATCAAAGTATGAACCTGCATAATTAACATAACACCAGAATTTGTATTGAATCAACAAAGATCAAAGTCACAAAACAACTATGGAATATAATTTGGAAATTAGAACATCATGAATGTAATAAACATTTGGAAATTTAGTTTACACATCAAGCATGATGAAAATAACAAAGGATAAATAAAGAAAAACTCTATTTGGAGCTTGATTTAGAAAATAAAAAATCTAGACATTCTTCTCGATCTTCCTTGTTTGATCCACTTTTGTACGATGGCGTTTGCATTTTTTTGTGTCTTTCACGTTCTTAAATAGTAATTCAGGGTCCTAGGGTTATTCTAGGGTTTTCCCATTTAATTTGGTTTCAAAAATAGCCCTAAAAAGTCAAAAGATCAAAGAAACTTGCGTTCTGGGAAAGCTTAAATTTGTTGGCATTGATGTCTGGCAGATGCACGGTCTTCTACAACAACGATGCATCAAACTGTGCACCACCAAAATTACTAAAAATTGTGAATTTTCACAGCCTAAGAGATGTGCATGACTATGAATCTTTTCTGTGCTTTGAATCTTCATTTTGTGCCACGTTTTCGTCCAAATTCTCCTTTTTGTAATTTCTTGTTTCCATGCACTCACAAAAACATGAAACACCTCATGAAATATAAAATTAAGGTCCAATTCTTGCTTTAAACTAATCAAACACTTAAAGTACAAACAAAAACTCACATTAACACAATTCTAAGACTATACATACTATAATCATCTAATAAACACCTAAAAACACACTAAAACAACTATCAAAACATAGTATAAACTACACCTATCAACATCCCCACAGTTACTTTCGCTTGTCCTCAATAAAAAACAAAAACAAAAGCAAACAAACTAAACATAAAAGACACAAGCATATATTCATGCAACATGCAATAATGAGACAACGATAACAAACTTTATGGAATCAATTTAACCACAAATATCAATCATTCAATTTGTGCTAACATACTAACCTGTGCATTTCATGGTTAAGCACTTTGAATTGAATATACATATTAACCAAAACATTAACATCATATTCATTCACCTATAGCACTTGTACACATACATTTATAATTAGCAATCAATAAAAATTGCAACTATCACTAAGTATCCTTTCATGAAATTTTTGCTATTTTCGAAGATCAGTAAGATTTATTTATCGAAACACCAACTTTCAAATTTCTTTAATGTTAACCTAGTCTTTTGATGTGAAGGCAAACACCTTATCATGAATGTTCCAGGTTACTCAACTAAGCTATGTTTTATTAATTAGCTTGGTTAGAATGTCATTATAGCCTTTTGACATGAAGAAAAACATTTTGTCGTCAATGCCCCTAGTTCCTCAGCTATATCACATCCTCAACTCACTATCATCTCTATTCATAACCTAATATTTGTTTCAAAAGGATCAGTGAAATAGTTATTTTTTTAACACGCACTTTTTTTACTCACATAGCCTGCCTTATTTCTTTTTAGTCAATCATCCTTATGAAAGGTTATTGATGATGCTTACTTTTTCAATTGACTTATAATCATAAATGTATATAAGAAATTTCCTAAAGTGAACAAAATGAATGTTATATCCTAATTAACATGCATATTCAACCAAAGATACTTAAAACATAAAATTCACAAGTCAATATACCTTTACAAATTAAATGACCACGTTCAAAGATAAACTAATTCCATTAAATTATTGCCATTAACACATTCACACAATTCACACATATGCAACATATGTTTACACAATGTCAACCTAATCAAACTAAGATAATATGATATGAAAAGTCAAACATATGACATGTCAATGCACAATTCTCCCCATAGTTAAATGACACATTATCCTCATTGTAAGGAAAAAAACGACGCATAAATGAAAATAACAAGAAAAGAAATAACAAAAAGAAAACAGTAAAAGCAAGAACCCGTTAAGGAGATTGAGGTGGTGATGGTATGGATGATGAAATTTGGAGACCATCTATGCTATAAAATTCCAGCACTTCACTCCCTACAAAATAAACATAAAAAGTAAAAGTAAAAAAGTACTGACAAATTAAACTAATAATAAAATAATAAAATCATAATTCTTAGGTTGCCTCCAAAGTAGTGGTTAGTTAACGTCATTAGCTTGACATGCACTTCTTTCAATGCTTAACTTGGTTCTATTATGAGTGGCTTGCTTCTACCCATGTGGCCCAATTTTAGTTTAGTAGCCTATAAATAAGCTACATATTGCAAGATAATGATAAAGAAATACTACATTCTAATGTCAAAAAATAACTATTGTTCGCCATCTTTTCAAACAAATTATATATCAGTTGCACCTCTGGTCGTGTAATTCCTTAATGATAGGCGTTGAACCCTGGCCTCATGAAGTCCATAAGGGGCTTTTATTCTCTGTGATGTATTTCCTTTACCATCGTTCTTTCTATAACTTCTTGCGTTCAACTCTTCGGATTCCTCATTCTTGCCTTTGATGTCTAAATTGATGTGTCCTTTACTTTGCGTCTAACTTTCTTCTCCTTTTTTTTGTTTTTCTTATTTCTTGGGATTGGGTACCTCAATCACATAAGAAAGGGTAACAATTCCTTAAATTAAAGGAATTCAAATCCTCCTGATGCTGAAATTCTCTGGCAACGATATCAAAAACTTGTTGAGCAAGTTTTATATATAATAAAACTCCTAATACTGGAAAATACATAGATCATAACTTGTAGTATCGAAAAGTATCGACCCCATGAAGAATCAACTAAAAAAATTGAACCTAACTTTTTCTAAGTTAATAAAATATGATATAAGTGAAAAAAAATAGAAATTAAAGCAATTAAACAGAATCATGCAAATAACAATAATAAGTGAGCTATCAATTTAATGTAATGTTGATCAAGGATGAATATTTAGGATTTATTCTTTCATTATTTTGTTCCCTCAACTCCAATTGATCCAATTATGTGTTGATCCTAGATTTCCTAAGGGATTGATTAATCTCTCTCAAGACCTAACCATTTAACACTAATTGAATCCGAAAATTTCAAATTTTACAATTTCTCAATTTACAAAACCTTCCTAACGTTTTCAATGATATTAGACGTTATCTATTAGATAATCAAGTTCTCACACAAGAACTCTCTTCGAATGATAGTTGATTTGATTATCGAGTGAATTATTAAACTACAAACTCTCGTTGTGCAATTTTATCAGATTGCTTTTGACTCACTCTCTCGATTTATTGTCAAAGTATAAACATACACAATTAACACAACACTAGAATTTTATATTGAATCAACAAAGATCAAAATCACAAAATAACTACGGAATAAACCCTAATTTGGAAATTAGAACATCATGAATGTAATAAACATCTGTAAATTTAGTTTACACATAAAGTATGATGAAAATAACAAAGGATAAATAAAGAAAAAACTCTACTCGGAGCTTGATTTGGAAAATTGGAAATCTGGACGTTCTTCTCAATCTTCCTTATTTGATCCACTTTTGTTAGATTACAGCTATGTTTGTTTTTGGTCATTCACGTTCTTAAATAGTAGTTTGGGGTGATTAGCAACACAATGGCCGATCAATACTTTTGTTTCCCAAACTTCATCTTGAGAATTGTATATGGTAACCAGAATATCGAACTCTGATGGAAGTGTCTTTAAAGCTTGTTGAACTATACAAGCATCATGAATATAAATATTTAACATCCTTAGCTTAGTTTGAAGTTGGACAATCCTAATTATGTAATCCCTCACTCCTTTTGCTTCTATATATCTCATAGAGTATAATTCCTTTAATAAGGTACCTATTTTAGCATTAAAAGAAGCCTTATATCTTTATGAGATGTTATTGAGGAAATCTCTTGCTATGTTTATTTTGAGAAGTTCACTTAGCAGATGGTTTAGTATGGATCTCTTTATGGTCAATAACACATTCTATTTGACTTTTTTTGGGCTACATATGTTGCTCTCTCACCCTCTGAGCTAATAGATGTAGGTGTTGATGCCTATCTTTGACTATAGCCATATTGATATTTATCATCTCTAGCGTAAATTCCACATCTTGCTTCTATTTCCTAAAATTGAAACTAGTGAGGGTTTCAATTGCAACGCTGTTATTATTCGCAAAGTAGGTGACTGTAAAATTGATAACGTAAATAATCAACACAAATGTAGGATAATATTCGATACTTAAAACCACATAAGTATCTTTTCGTACATATTATGAAGTACATGTGAGCTTAATACATAATATATGCAGATAAGCCACCCCCCATAAGAGCGATCAAAGTAAACACCGTTAACTTTTATGATTATACCACTTGTGGGTGAATAGATCACTGAAATAATGACTTTCCTATATCTTATACCTTTATGCATACCTTAAAGTCTCATATAAGGTCAACACTTATGGACAGAATAACCAAACATACGACCAGAGAAATCCTTAAACATGTAAGTAAAATAATTCAAATACTAACTTGAAAGGCTAATGTGATGACTACATTCTCATTAGTATCTAGCTGGATCTACAAACATAAGGGACACACCTATATGTTATCCTCACATTCTTCTATATGGGCATAAAATATATGACATTTTACCATTCATAAATTCTAAATCCTCATGCACATGCTCATTATCACATATCAGTGTTGAAAACATTATTAACAATCTTTATTTGAGAATTCATTATAAAAAAAATCTCAATCAGAGTAATAATCATGTGATACTGAACTATAGATGCACCATATAAGATACCAAAATCATATGTATCTTTTTTATTTCAAATCAAATGTATGAAAAATCACTCAATCATAACTTTAATAACCTTATTTGATTTTTCTTAAGTTAAACCTTATTTATTTTCCACTACAACAAAAATGACATACAGTAACACTAGACAGTAACACTTTTGACTATATGTTATAAAATACCTATCTATGGTAACATTATATCTTAAAATGTTATGATTCTTAATTTGATAAGTAACACTTT
>JAOQMS010000009.1:22084088-22095103 GCA_027563885.1 Erythroxylum longipes | reverse complement strand
TCAACAACATCATTCTATCAATGTCATGGAAAACTTATCTATAACATTTTTAAAATGTTACAAAATTCATATCTACTGCATGTTAATGATTTTGCAAAAAGTTAATATATAACAGTTCAAAAATGTTGCAAAAAGCTAATTCATAACATTTATAAAATATAATATAAAATCATTTATAGCTATCAATAAATGCTATAAAAAACTCAACAACAACATTCTATCAATGTCATGGAAAACTTCTCTATAACATTTTTAAAATGTTACAAAATTCATATTTACTACATGTTAATGATGTTGCAAAAAGTTAATAAATAACAGTGCAAAAATGTTACAAATAGGTAATTAATAACATTTATAAAATATAATATAAAATCATTTGTAGCTATCAATAAATGTCATATTAAACTCGACGATACCATGTTAAAATTGTTACTAAAGCATCATATCTTTAGTAACATGGGCTGTCATAGTATACTCATTAGTGTTACCATTCATGTTTAATAACACTTATCACCTGTTACTATATGTCGTTTTTGTTGTAGTGTTCAAAGTCATAAATCTAGAAAAATTAAAAAGCTCACTTTATAAATTTACTGGACCTTAAAAACTAACCTAAAATAACTTGAGGGACCATTTTGTGAATTTTGGAAATTTTGAGTATTTTTTCCCTATAGTGTGTTGATGTCATAGTTGAAGTCAACACTGCACGTGCTTTGGATGATGCATGTACAACAATTGCCAAAGCCTTACACATCTCTGGATGCATAAGGTGCATGCATTCCAAGTGCTAGACACACAAACTCGAATCACTTTTGATCCATACATAGTTATGTGCAAACGGGCCAACCACCTTGGGGGTGTGTGTCCCACGTGTCGAACATGCATCTGACATCTGGCTCCTGCATGTTCCAATTGTCTGGAGCATGTGTATCACATGTGCCAAACCCTAAGCGTGTCCCAAAAGCACTAGTTGCTTCTTCATCACCTATCCCTCTATTCGTCGGAAAAAGATGATTTTTGGTAATTTTTGAATTTTAATGATAAAAAATCACTCAAAAATCCATTTTGACCTCTTTTTTTCCACACAATGCTTATTCAAAGTCAATTGAAACAACAAATATGGAATTTATATAAGCAAAAACAAATTGATTTCTACGATTTCCTAAAGGACAACATTGAAGATCTCCATTCAAATTCATAAATCATGGAATTGCTCTGATATCATATGTTTGTTATAACACAACCTTTAATTATAGACCCAAGATCAACCATGAACTTGTATTAACAAAAAAATGTAGAAAAATACCTATTTTACTATCCATTGAACAATGGAAAAGCTGCTAAACTGCTTGACCAAACTCCTCAATTATTAACAAACTCTTAAAATTTTCGATCAACTTTTAGGAAAGTTGTATATTCTTATATCGTTAACATCTTTCTATACCTTTCTTAACGCGTGGGACTCTTAATGAGTGAGAGAAGTTGAATGTCTATAAACTTACTTAAGCAGGCATCATGAGACCTTAGAAGCTATTTATATTAACCTTATTGGAACTCCCATTATAGGCTCAATAAATAGCCAGCACACACTGATTAGGATATGAGTTCCTCACTGAACTTCAGTCCATTAACCAGATCCTTTATTAGGTTCTTTATTATCTTTAATCTGGATTAATTTTGATTTTCTTAATCTTGATTTTATAAAAATACGTAATTAATAGTTGCCTAGTTAGAAATCAGTTACAGAGTTTATGTCTCTAGGACAGTAGTAAAAGTTTGTGGTTTGATTTATCAGTCGACTGCAGACAATATAGCTGTAAGAGAGCTTGATTCATGCCAAAACTTTCAGGATTACCAAAAATTGTTTCCATCGGTAATTTGAAAGGAACAGGACCACAACCAAAGAAGCTGCTTTTTTTTTTAAATTTCCTTAACGCACTGATCGGTTTTTTTCTGAGATATTTTTGAGTCACTTCTTATTTTGCAAATATGGTCTTTCTATACGTTGCACGCCATTAACGCGCCCACTTGGTTTGTGATGTTCAGCAGCTAACATGAGAGTTATTGCTGCAGAGACGTTACTTGATATGGTAGTGATCACATCAAAGTTATTGCAAGTAACAATCGTAGTAGACATACCTCCCACAAGATCGGATGTCATTGAAGACAGAATGAAGCTGGTCATAACTATAGAAACTTTTCACTCGTCTACTTCAACTAGTTCTCAACGCATAACCCCACTGATTGAGTTCTCAATTCATAATTTGCATATTTTGATGGCCATGGAAGCATGTGGGTGCTCCTGAATTCTTCATGTTATTTTGGGATATCTTTTCTTTTTAATTAAAAAAAACCAGCAGTATTGGGCTTTAACCCAGTTCATTGAAGTCAATAAGATCAGTTTAAGCTCCATTTGCAAGTATTTACGTACATTGACATATATATAGCTTCTGCTTCATGCTCTATTTTTGTTTGTAGACCTGGTTCATGACATGCCAGTGACTGACGCCTATGAAATAACGAAGTTTGTGATGCATAACAAAGGTTGCTGATGCATTAAAGACGTTTCTATTTAGGACCTCCTGTCAAATTGCTTTCTGCTACAAACTCTGAAAGGACAACAGATTCGTGAAAGCCGTCATTAAATTGGTTTACCGTGTTGAGCTCCACAACAATGGCCGTGACAACAAGAACTTGGTACACTTCATATCTCACCGACACTAATGGAGACTTCTCCACAAGTGAAAATTAAGGGAACAACATGACTATAAAAAACATAGTTTGCTTCCTCAACTTTAACTTTTTCCAAGTTTGCTTCCTCAACTTTAACTTTTTCCCAGAAAAAGAGAAAGCTTTACTGACCAGGCTCCAGCTTATTAGCTTTATCCATGATGTTTCTTCCGCGTTAACTGGACGAGACGATATGTGAGAAAACGTGATATATGACTGAAGCGAAAGGACGACAGGCCAAGGCTTCTTCAAAATAAGAGTAGGAGCTGTTGTCACATGCGACAGAAATTATAACGTTTTTAAGAATCGAGTAAAAATTAAAATTATAAAACAGAGTTTTTAAGTTTAAAAAATTTAAAAGTATTACTTTATTAATGGTATTAAACTTTTATAAAATTGATCAAAGGTTAAATAAAATTATAGAATTTAAAATATGATTGAAATAGATTTCTTTAATTGTCGAAAAAATTAAAGTTTAACTGAAAAAATAGATTATTAAATAAAAATTAATTGATTAGTTTAGTTTATAAAAACTTATTAATTTACTAACTGATTAATTAATAAATTATTGATTTTTAACAATAAAAATTATTAAAATAAATCAAACCAAAAAATTTTACAGTTCGAAATTTTTACAAATTAATTAGTTGAATTGGTTGAATTTTTTAATTATTAGAAATCCTGATAATGATGCTCATAATTTGTAGTTAGGCCTTCATAAACACTGATGGGCCATCACGTATCAATCCATCGACTTACAGGTTAATTATGGACATGAATCTTGAATCAGGTTGATATTGTTAGAATTCCCTCTCCCCAAAGAGCTCTAATTTCCTTGCCTTCGATTCCAACTTAACTCATCTGGTCTATCATATGTAATTTATGTGGATGAAGGGCCACATGCCTTACGCATGTATCGTACTGGAAACTCGCATTTGCAACTCTTTGTACTGCCTGTAGTTGTCACCTACATGTTAGACACTACCCCTCCATGTGTTGACCAGATTTAGATATTTGTGGCCGTCAACAATCAGTTGCATGTCTTAATCAAGTGGTTTTCACCTAATTTATTAATTTCCTGCCACTTGAAAAAACATTTATGAGCTTACTAATCTACGGTACCAAATTTGTTGTTCCAAAAAACGCAGTTCCCCCTGTTCCCGAAGGATCCCATCCATTCATTAAATGGGACCCTCATTTAATAGGTGGATGGGATCCTTCAGAATAGGGGGAACTGCGTTTTTTGGAACAGTAGATCTGCTCTCCTAATCTACGCATAGTTCTTTCTTTTCATCAGATTTAAGATAACTGTTTTGGTGAAAGCAAGTGGAATCTATTCAGTGGCTCAAGATGAAACTTGCCAATTAATATGTTGTATATAAAGTATTAGATTAATCTATAAGTGAACTCGATTCCAGAGAGCATGACCATTAGTAATTCTACAGGCAGCCAAATGGCTGTTAGAACTGATACGGGCTTCACCACCACCCCCAATTAGTAAATAGAAGCAATTGAATTTACTTGTCAGCATCCTGGCGTTGTTTAGACGTTTTGCAATCTCTATACACCTCTTCAATTTGGTGTTACGTACCTTGTGTCGGCTTAAATCCCATATTGGTAAAGAGAGAACATAATAGCCTCTATTAAGGCTATATAAGGAGGCAATATTAGTAGAAGATAACTGCTTGGAGGTCATTAGTGCTAAGCTAACTGATTTCACAGATGACATTAAATGGAAACAAATAAATGCCTTGGCCATGTCAGATTTGCATCATAGTCTATCAGATGATATCTTACAAGTTGTAGAGGAAAAGAAAATAGCCAAAGAGATATGAGAACATCTCACAAAATTATATGAAGCTAAGTCTCTTCATAATAAAATTTTCCTGAAAAGGAGACTTAACACACTCTGAATGTCTGAATCTACTTCAGTAACAAAGCATATCAATACTCTAACCTCTCTATGCTCTCAACTTTCAAAGTTGGGACATAATGTAAATCCAACTGAACGTGCGGAGATCTTACTTCAATGTCTTCCAAAATTATATGACCAACTCATTATTAATTTAACCAGTAATATCCTCATGGATACTTTGGTATTTGATGGTGTTGTTGCTTCGGTTCTTGAAGAAGAAAGTAGATGAATCAACAAGGAAGAAAGGATGACAAGTTCGGATCAAGCAGAAGCCTTATCTATGATGAGAGGACGATAAATGGAGCGTGATTCCACTAGGAGTCACAAACAAAGAAGGTCAAAATCCAGAAGTAAGAAAAATCTCAAGTGTTACAACTGTGGTAAAAGAGGACACTTTAAAAGTGAATGTTGATTCAGGAAAGGTGGAGACAAGGTCTCTGAAGCATCAACTTCTCAGGGATGTGTTGCCAATGGAGAAATCTTATACAATGAAGTAGCAACGGTGGTCAAGGATAGTGTAGAGCTCACTGATGCTTGGATAATAGATTCAGGAGGAACGTGACATATGACTCCTTGTAGAGATTGGTTTCACATTTATAAATCTATCTCTGAAAGATTTGTGTATATGGGAAATGATCATGCGTTGGATATTACTGAGATTGGCATCATCAAGTTGAAGATGTATGATGGTACAGTTCACACTATTCAAAATGTGAGACATGTGAAGGGCTTAAAGAAAAATTTATTGTCTTTAAGACAATTGGATGAAATTAGGTGTAAAACCTCCATTCAAAATGGAGTCATGAAGGTGATCAAAGGAGCGCTTGTAGTCATAAAGGTGGAAAGGATAGCTGCAAACTTATACAAGCTTATCGGAGAGACAAGTAGCCCTGCTAAATGGTGATTCAACATAGATTCTAATGGAAGTAAATGCATCGGTTAGTTCTGCAGAAAATGAAACAAAATTGTGGCATCGTAAACTTAGCCATATTTTAGAACAAGGATTGCAGATTCTTACTGAGCAGAAACTACTCCCTAGTCTCACGAAGGTATCATTACCGTTCTGTGAGCACTGTGTTACAAGTAAACAGCATAGACTGAAATTTAATGCATCGAATTTTAGAAGTAACGATATTCCAGAATTGATTCACTCTGATGTATGGAAAACACTTGTTATGTCTCTAGGTGGAGCAAGGTACTTTGTGACCTTTATTGATGATTACTCCAGAATATGTTGGGTGTATCTGATAAACCACTGATTATATATTCCAGGAGGAAATGTGCTAAGCAAGAGTGAATCAGCAGAGTTTTAATTGTTTTATGTCTGTTCTACATATCCTAGAATATAGGTCAGTTATGTTTACTAGTTAATTGAGAACTCTGTTCCGTAGTTAGAGGTTTAGTCATTCTAGGTAACTAGTTATTTTATTTGTCTATAAAATATACACATGCAAAGATATTAATAACAGAAACTCATTCGAACCTTTTATTTGTGGAGATTCTCCCATTAGCTATTATTCCTTCTTTAAGTGAGATTCTTGCTTATAGAAAGCTTAATAGATTTTTGTTTCGCTTTTATCTTTTAAAGTACCTAGTCCCTACCAATTTGATATTAGAGTCAGGTTCAAATATGGTGAACACGCGCTCATCTTCTTCTAATCAACCGAACCCACAGCAACCACAAAACCTACAGAATCCTACCACTAACCTGACGGAAGCTCTTTTGTCGCAACTTTATGACATGGCTGCCTAATTGAATAATCTCAACTCAGAGATGATTTCTATGAAGACATCCTCCAGTAAGATTCCTCATGTTGAAGGCAGTTATGGTAATTGAGAAAGGGGTAAAGCACATGTGCGAAACTCCAATGATGAGGACGATTATAACACAATATGGTGGCTGAAAAATCCGTCCAAGTGTCCATCAACCAAGATTGAGTTCCCCAAGTTTGAAGGTGGGGGCCCGAGAGGATGGATTTTGAAGGCTGAAAAATACTTTTGGTATTATCACATCCCTGATGAGATGAAGGTCGACATCGCTGCCATATACCTTGAAGGTGATGCTCTCGATCTCTTTGCATGGATCAACACCGAACGAACTTTGCTTTATTGGGAGGAACTCACGAAGACGTTTCAAGAGCATTATGGTCCAGCAGAGTTTTGAAACTCGGACGAGTATCTCTGTGGCATCAAACAGACAGGAACGGTGCAAGAGTATCGTTAGGAATTTGCTAAGTGATCTGCACGAGTGAAGAATTGGCTAGAGCACTATCTCTTAGGTGTTTTCCTTAACGGCATGAAGGAGGAACTTAAGGCAGACATGCGCATCCAAAAGCCAAGAACAATTTACAAGGTGATGAGCTTGGCAATTGAATATGAAGCCAAAACTCAGATTGGGTGTGGGCCTAAATCAAGCAGTTCATCCAATCTGACCCAACCGAAGACCAATACCACCTGGGCTGCACATGATTCGCGTTTTTATGGAGCAAAAACTAAGCTAGCAACAAATACGAACACATCTTCTTTAGTGTAAAATTTGACTGCAAGTGCATGGGATGTTGAGAAACAGAAACGGAGAGATAAGGGACTCTGTTTTTTATCCAACGAGAAATTTTAGCCGGGTCACCATTGCAAGGCAGGTACTTTAAAAGTTATGGAAATCACTGAAGAAGGAGAACTAATAGCTGATTTCGAATATGAAAATGAAGAAGATTCAAATATGCAGGCTGAAATCTCCTTCCATGCTATCCTGGACAGTAATTATTCTTATAGACAGTGGTTCTACCCACAATTTTTTAGCTCAAACACTTGTTTCAGAATTAAAGTTACATTCTCAATCTATCGCTTCTTTCAGGGTCCAGATTGGAGATGGTTCCTTGATTCGCTGCAATAAGGTGTGTAGACGGCTTTGAATTTAGGTTTAAGATTTGAAGATCGTGGGTGATTTCATTCCATTCATTCTTGCCGATGTTGACATGGTTTTAGGAATTGAATGGTTGGCTTCCTTAAACACCATGCAGCAAATTGGCAGCAAATGTTCATGATTTTCTGGGTTGATGGCCAAAGATACAAATTGCAAGGGGTACCTCGGAATTCAACTTCTAATATAGAGCTGAGAGTAATGAGTAAACAAACTGAGTTTTCAGGGAGTTTGTGTCAGAAACTCACTGATATTGATGGCCTACTTCAAGAATTTTTAGATATATTTGCTGAACCGACCTCCCTGCCACCTCTTCGTAGTCATACTCATGCCATCAATCTTCATCCTAATGCTCAACCTCCAAACATATGGCTATATAGATATCCTTATTTTCAGAAGGATGAAATTGAGAGGCAAGTTGCTGACTTGTTCTTTAAAGGATTCATTCGGCCTAGCTCTAGACCGTTCGCGAGCCCTGTGTTGCTAGTCAAGAAGAAGGATGGTTTATAGAGAATGTGTATTGAATATCGGGAACTCAATCACATCACTATTTCAGATAAGTACCCTAAACCCCATATGGATGAGTTGCTCGACAAACTCCATATTGTTGTCTACTTCTCAAAGATTGATCTTCACTCGATTTATCATCAAATTTGAGTCCAACCTGAAGATATTCATAAAACGGCATTCCAAACACACTCAAGCCATTATGAATTTATTGTGATGCAATTTGGCCTCACAAATGCTCCTTCCATGTTCCAAGCGGTAATGAATGATCTCTTCCATCCTCATTTGAGGTGTTTTGTCTTTGTATTTTTTGATGATATTTTAATTTACAACACCTCTCTTCATTTTCATAAGTTTCATTTGGAAGTGGTCTTTAATTCATTACGCTCACATACATTTATGCTCACGCTAAGAAGTGCACTTTTGCCCAACAACAGTGAATTTTTTGGGACACATTGTCTCACAAGTAGGTGTTGGCATTGACCTGGAGAAAATTAAGGCCGTATAGCAGTGGCCTTTTCCAACCACTATCAAAGAACTTTGCAGTTTCCTTAAACTCATAGGGTATTATAGATGGTTTGTGCAGAATTATGGAGTCATTGCTAAGCCACTCACTAATCTCACCAAGAAGGATGCATTTTGTTGGAATGAATGGGCTGAAATTGCATTTCAGAAGCTCAAGGATTCATTGACAATGGTGCCAGTCTTGAAACTACCAGATTTTCAACAGTCTTTCACTAATGAATGTGATGCTTCTATGGAAGGGATTGGAGTTGTTCTCATGCAACAAGAGCACCCCATTGCGTATTTCAGTAAGGGACTCTCTTACTCTAATCGATATAAGTCAGCTTATGATTGTGAATTACTAACTCTTGTGCTTACTGTCCAAAAGTGGAAACATTACTTAATTGGACATCATTTTTATATCAAGACTAATCACAATAGTCTTAAACACTTGCTTGAGCAGCAGATTTCTACGAATTCACAGCAGCATCTAATTTTGAAGTTGCTACCCTTTGATTTCACTATATTATATAAAGCTGGGAATGATAATGCAGCAGCTGATGCACTCTTCTGGAAGCCACAACAATCTAATTTCTTTAATTTAATCATGCCTATACCTCTAGATTTTTCTGATTTGCAGGAAGCATATCTTCAGGATAATCACACCAAGAATCTCATCTTTGACCTACAGAAAGATTCATCTTCACATTCTAATTTTTAGTGGTCAGCTAATAAGCTCTTTTACAAAGGCAAGTTGGAAATCCCTTCTAACTCCAACTTACGTGTAGCTCTTTTGGTTGAAGCCCACGAAACCCCCGTTGGTGGACATGGAGGTTATTTGAAGACTTTAAAGAGGCTTTCAGATCAGTTTTATTGGCTTCACATGAAGAAGGATGTCAAGCTTCATGTTCAATAATGCTTGACTTGTCAGCGCAACAAATATGAAACTCTTGCACCTGCTGGTCACAGCCATTACCCATTCTAGAAAAAATTTGGGAGGATATTTCAATTGATTTTGTATTGGGCTGCCTAAATCACAAGGTGTTGACACTATATTTGTAGTAGTTGCTCACTTGAGTAAATACAACCATTTTTTGCCACTTTCTCATCCGTATTCAGCTAAAACAGTGGCTGAAATCTTCTGCAAGGAAGTTGTTCATCTCTATGGCATTCCTCGTTCCATAGTTTCTGACCGAGATTCAACTTTCCTAAGTTCTTTTTAGTAGGATATGTTTTATCTCAGTCAAACTCATTTACAGATGAGTACTTCCTACCATCCTTAAACTAATGGACAAACAGAAGTTGTCAACCGATGCTTAGAGGCCTATTTACGTTGTTTTGCTCATAAACAACCCAAAAAATAGAGCTTCTACTTATGCTAGGTTGAATATTCATACAACACTAGTTTTCATGTTTGTACAGGTACTACACCTTTCAAGGTGGTTTATGGAAGGGACCCACCACCTCTACACCTATTTGTGAAAGGTGAGACTGCTAATGCGGAATTAGAAGATGAATTATTGATAAGAGATGCAATGCTGAAACTGCTAAAGGATAATCTAATTAAGGCTCAACCATGTATGAAATATCAGCACAACAATAAGCATAGGGAACTTTCTTTTAATATTGGAGATTATGTCTTGCAACACATTTAGCCCTTTAGACAAAAATCTTTATCCAAGCAGCGCTATGAGAAGCTATCTCCTAGGTTTTTTGGGCCCTTCAAGGTTCTGAGAAAGCTAGGTTCAGTAGCTTATGAATTGAAACTTCCACCAAATGCACGGATTCATCCAATTTTCCATATTTCCTTGCTTCGCCCTGCTTATGGTGTTCTACCACCATCATCACCAGCTCCACTACCCATTTCTATTGATTGGGAACTGCAATTGCAACCAAAACATGTGCTTGACCATCACTGGACTTCTATACAGGATTTGGAGTTATTATAGCTTGGAGAAGTCGACCTCTTGAAGTTGCTACTTGGGAAGATTATGACCTCCTTGCTGCTCAATATCCAGATTTTCAACTTGAGGGCAAGGTGACTTTCGAAGGGGGGAGACGTGATAAACCACTGATTACATATTCCAGGAGGAAACGTACTAGGCAAGAGTGAATCAGCAGAGTTTTAATTGTTTTAAGTCTTTTCTACGTGTCCTAGAATATAGGGGTTTGTTATGTTTACTAGTTAATTGAGAACTCTGTTCCGTAGTCAGAGGTTCAGTCATTCTAGGCAACTAGTTATTTTATTTGTCTATAAAATATACGCATTCGGAGATATGAATAACAGAAACCCATTCGAACCTTTTATTTGTGGAGATTCTCCCATTGGCTATTTGTAACACCCCCTTACCGTAGGGTGCGTACCGGGACGCCCGCAGGTCATTCCGGTACATATCCTATGATAAGGGAGAGCTACGTGTGATCACTACAGTCACTCCA
>JAOQMS010000009.1:22031516-22059599 GCA_027563885.1 Erythroxylum longipes | reverse complement strand
GAGATTGTGTTTTCCTACTGATCTCACGTATACCCATTTCTATAATTCAACCCGTTATATGGAAACGGGATGTTACAGTAACGCCTCCTAGTCAATGCTTATGTCGGTCTTGAACTTTTTGTCCTTGAGCCTTTTGTATTGCTCCTTATGAGCTTTGTCATTGAACAACAACATATTAAGTTGCTCTGGTGGCTAAACTACGCTGGCTTGCTTAAGTTGTGGGTAAGCTCCTCTTGAATCTCTAGAAGACCCTTCTCCTTATTACGCCTTCCTTAGTGCCTCTTTGGCCTATCTTTATGCCGTCATTGTGCCTGAAACTTTAAATAAATATAAGAAAAGAACAAAAAAAGTACAAAAAAATCATTCCCTATACTTATTTCATATGCTCACTAAATTGTAAAAAAGTGAAAATGCATGATTAAAAAGAAAATGAACATATAAAAAACCATAAATAATAAATAATAAATAAATAAATCTTCCTATAACTTTCTTGCACGTATGCACAATGATATAATCAATTTTTCATACCACTAATCAAGAGTTAACAAGGCCCCCAATAGGTTAAAGCTCTCCTATAGCTAGTGGCCATAAATCATTGTTAACAAATCATGAACAAACATAACAATTCGCTGCAGACCTTATATGTACTATATGTTATAATCAAGAGGAAACCAAGAGCCACACCATAAGTGGCTTCCCTAAAGCCATATAAGTAAAAAAAAAAATATTATCATTAAAAGCTCAATCATAGTTCTATATAAGAGACTTGTTCAACTAATTGCAATGCAATAGTGCTAGAGAAAACAACACGACAAAGCACTTTTTGAATTACAACATGGCATCTATAGAGATGGAGAAACATCAAGATTTTTAAGAACCAAATTTTAGTTTATGCCTTTGAATTTAATAGATTGGTTCAAATTTTTATGCACAATATTATTATTTTAATTAATAAATTCTTTTTATTTTATATGGTTTGTTAATTATATTTTATTTTTTAATATTAAAGGTAAAATTATTAAATACTTTATGTGTAATTTAATTATGTTGAGATCATAATTATAATATTCAATTTACATTTATTTATTATTCTTAAACTTTTATTAGTTGTAATTTTGTTAAGATAAGATATTAATAGAATGGTAAAATTAGCACACCTTATGTTTCTTTCTTATGAAGAAGTGGTTGATCTTATAAATTAAAGTACAAAGATACTTCAACAAATGTATAGGCACTTATTAGTGAATAAATTCACTGAACTAACCTAATAATGAATATATTAAAAATAAAATATTACTTATTTGCTCATAGATTTCTTTATTACGATGTTGTATAATTAATCTTTGGAGTTGAGATTAACAAAGTATCTCATACAAGAATTACTATATTTTGATGTTGCTTATGATCTATTATATTTAAGATAGCTCAGTTAGTAGTACTTAGATATAGTATAAACCATATAGGGATACCTAAATAAGTTAATAAAGAATTCATCGCTCTAAATTAATTAGGGATAATATTCCACAATTCTAGATTAGTAGTTATTTAAGTAATTCTCTATTCAAAGTGAATTGAGATTTGAAAAGGTGTTTTTAAATATCAATTATAAAACAATTATTAATTAGCAAGAACAAACATGATCAGGTTTAAAAGAGTAAATATTAAATCTATATTCAATGTCTAATTGGAATATTAGATGACAAAATGATTAAACTATACATCATAACCATGCGTGGATAAGTTAGCTATACCAATTTTACATTGCTAATAATTAGGTAATCATGACATGTTAATAGATATCAATCTTGATCTAGGATTATAAAGAATTAAATATAAATTAAAATTTTACTTTATCTAATTTTATTATAATTTATAATGCTTGCTAACACAATAATATAAAATAGTAGATAAAAAAAAATTTAATTAAAAAGAAATTGGACTTCATCGTGAAGTTTGAGAAACTTTAAGTATCAAATATGATATATTTGATTTTGTTAAAATTAAATTATAGTTAAACTTTAATTATAATTAGGAACTCTTTTGTCTTTCTCTATAAATAGGAGGAAGGCATAAGGGAGCTAGCACTCTTGCCTTTTTTTCTCTGCGTTATGGATATTGTTAGAGGTTACACACATGGACAGCTTGTGGTTGACACCTTGAGCAAAATTTTTTGCAAGAATTCAAATCAAGCGCAATTCAATTACTTATTTATGATTCATATTTTTCAAGTTAATCAATTATTAAGATCCAATTGGAAAATGTAAAATTTTATTTTTTTGTTGTGCCTGCAATTGGAACATGTTTAGTTTTCTAACTATAGTACCAAAGCCTCCTTTAATTGTTTTTAATAAAGTTGCTTGATTAGTATTGATTTGATAAGATTAAGAATTAAAAACTTGTTTTGATGGATTTCCTAATTTAATTTAGGAGATAATTAATATGGTTTTGTTTTAGTTTTCTAAAAATTTAAACCAAATCATATACTCCTTTGTTCAGGATTTTTTGGAAAATTAAATTTGTCGGCCTCACATTTGTGTTTTTCAATCCTAAAAACCCTTTTTATATTTCTGGAAAGATAATGTGTTTGTGCCCTATGTTCTTGTGTCTAGAAACATATATTACATGTATCCTTCTCGTTCCTCCCTCTTTGAAGCTATAGAATAATTATGTTATTTCTAAAATTTTAATCATGAATCAACTTGCTCTTTTGTTTTTTGGAAAACATCTTAAGCATGTCCACCTAGGTTAACTTTAGATGAACTGTATGTAAACTTGGATTGATTTTTTTTAATTTTTTTATGATTCTTTGTTTACAGTTGTCAATTACTTGTGTTATATGTCTTCATAAGTGACGATGCTCACTGCTGGTGAAGTTTTCTCCTCTATCGCTAAGGGAAATGGAGCCAATGGCATTAATTGCCACTAGTAAGGATTAAATCACCTTAGAGGAAAAAGCAAGATGAGGAGCCTCAAATATGATAGTTGTCGTCCATTATTAAGAATAAACCAGAGTTCTATTTATTACAAGGCTTGTTGAGGAAAAGCTTCTTTAATCTGATTATGTATATCTTAAATTAATAGGTTTTACTTAACTAAATTTGAATGATTTAGGTTAGCAAACTCATGATCACATGAATTTAGAGGTAAGGTTAGGAATAATATATAAGATATGTTTTAGTAAATAGTCGTCACCTAACAGATTTAGGAGTCACATAAGAAGCAAGATAAAAATCAAGATCAATTAGGTTTGAATGGGACCTTAGCCTATAAGAAAATTATTTGATAATTTCTTGATTTAATATTGAGGGTAATTATTTTGAATAAAATATTAGGAGCAACCAAATTTTTATTGAAGTCCTTATTTCATTAGGTGTTTTGGCATAAATTAATACTTATTATTTTATGTCTTTTCATTATTAGATAAAATGAGTACCAATCTCCTTGATAGTTTTAGTTTACGTTATGTTTTGGTAGGTGTTTTAGTGTGTTTTTAGGTGTCGATTAAATGATTTGTGCATTTTTAGGTTTAGAATTATGTTAATATGATTACGTGTTTATGTTTATCGCTTTGTGGTTTAGATCATGATATTGGACTTTAATTTTATGCGTTTGGGGTGTTTTGATGTGTTTGTTAAGTATGAACTCAGATGAAGAAGATTGAAGGAAGTTAGAGAAAGCTTGGACAAAAGGAACACGATCGTGTCATGCTTGTCACGATCGTGACAGAAGGTCTCCCCCAGGGTCACAATCATGACATCCTTGTCACGATTATGATAAAAGAGGATCACACTAGGTCACGATTGTGACATGATAGAAGCTAATTTTCACAGGGTCACGATTGTGATAGGCACTCATCAGACGTGGGGTTCTCCTTATGTTCTAATTTTTTGGAGGGTCATTTTGGACTTTTTAGCTTGTGTAAAACCTAGTTATTACCCTAAATGGCTAAAGAATTATATCAAAACATAAAATGACCCTAATTGAAGGGTAGCCTCCATTTTCCACTTTGGGAAAAAAGACAAGGAATAGAGAAGAATAAGAGAAGAGAAGAAGGAGCTGTAGGAGTTGTTGTCCAACCACTCCAGCCATCCATTCCAAGTTATTTCTACATTCTTCTTATTATTTACTTCATATAATGTATGCTTTGGACATGAGGATGTTGAGAATATTATTAAGGATGTTCTAACTTCATTTTGGGATTAATTCTTAAATCATTTTGTGACCTTTTTGCTTTTGATGTTAACAAAATTGTTAGGGTGTTGTGATGTTTATGGTTTTTGCATACTTCGATAACAAATCGAGAGATTGAATCGATAGTAACACGATTCATTTGGGTAATGAGAATTCCTTAATAACAACCTAATAGATCACATAAACATCAAATCGGTAGTTATACAAAAGAGATCTTATGTGAGGACCTGATTGTCTTTTAGATTACTTAAGAACTAATTGGAGACGAAGGTTGTTTTTGTTAATTGAGAAATTGCAAAATCAAAATTTCGGATTCAATTAGGAGTTATTAACTAGGGTTTAATGATTAGATTTTGAGAAAGAATAATCAACACTTTAGAATTCTAGGATCAAAACCAATGAAATTAAAAGTGATTAAGGTAGCAAAATGACAATAGAATGAATCCCATCTTCTCATAATTGTTTGATCTTATCTTATTTTAATATCTCAATTGATAAGTGGTTGATGTTCTATTTTGATTTAATTATGATAATTTCATAATTTCAATTTCAATAAATCCATATTCAATTGCTTAATTTTCTATTTAGTTTTATCTTCATTTTTTATCACATTTCTAGACCTTAGATAAAGTTAGGATTTAATTAGTTTAGCTAATTCCTCATGGGACTGACACCTCAACTACTACACTTACGATCCGTGTGCTTGCGGAATATTGTGGGTTTTATATAACTAAAACTTGCACAACACTCTCTAAGGATCATCATGGAGGCTAACAAGCTTACTAGACCTAATTTCTTACACTGGTTTTGTAACTTAACAATTGTTTTCAAGCAAGAAAAGAAATTATGTGTTCTTGACGATGTTATTCTAGTAAAGGTTATTTAAATGCAATTGATTAATTTTAAGAGAGATATAAGTATCAAGTTGGTGATATTTAACAAGTTATATATATGGTGTTGGTTAGTATATCTCTTGAGCTTTGGAGGCAAAATGAGAGCATATATGCACCTATTATAATTTTACATCTCAATAAGTTATTTAGTGCATAAAGTAGGGTAAAGAGATATCAATTTCTAATGTATTAGTTTAATGTAAGATGGCAAAAGGTTCTTTAATGGAGCTACACATACTGAAGATTATTAGCTATATTAAAAAATTAGGTAAAAAATATTTTTTTTCATGGACTATGAGTTAAGCATTAAAGTGCTACGATATCTTAGTTTGAGATTTTTGTTGTTTATTATGAACTTCAATACTACCCAAAAGGATGTGACATTTCCTAAATTGCTAAATTTGCTCAATACTATAGAGGGATGCCTTAAGAAGGAACCCAATTCTATTCTTGTTATGGATTCTCCTAAGATCAAGAAAAAGGGTTCTAAAAAGATTAAAAAAGAAACGAAGGCTTTAACTTAAGTAGTAAAGAAAAAGGTGATGTTAAGAAGAAGAGCAATGATAAAGGAATATGTTTTCTTTGTGAAGTCGATAGAAACTAAAAGACAAACTGCAAAGTTTATCTTGATAGCCTAAAAGATAAGAAGCTTAAAAAAGCTAGTTATCTAGGTATGTTTATGATTGAGATCAACCTTCCTACCTATACTTCACATTCTTGGGTGTTAAATACTAGATATTGTTCTCATATCTGTAATATGTAGATGTTAATAAGGAGCGTATTGTTGAGGAAAAGATCAACCTTTTAGGAATAAGTGGACGCGGTTCATTCAACAACCAATAATTATAATGAATGTGCCAGACTATATTCTATTCTATTATATTCTATTATGATATTCTCGATCGATTTGAGTGGGTATATATATGTATTTGTAGAAATTGACCCCTATGTTGAAACGGAAAGTGATTCGATAATAATGAAAAGAGAGACTCGATTCGTTCCCTTCTAACCAGTCGAGTGGCTTATGCTACTCTTAGAGGATCGGCCATAGGATTACGCATCCATCGGTTCCCATACAGTTATATAATTGGAAAGAACTGCATAGAAGCAGGGAGGATGGGCTCTTTGAAAGGCAGGTTTGGAACCAAACCTACAAGTTGACTATAGAGCAAGAGTTACTAGATTGGTTATAGGAACTTACAAGCTGTTTGATTAAGGGTAATAGAGATTTTATTACCCTTCTATTCCTATCTATTAACTATTCCTTTGTTTGGTTTGAAAATGACAAGCGGAATATCATTCCTCAATGTTACTTATTCCTTGCATCAACGAATAGCTTTAAAAAACCTCAACTGTTTTTCCCAAAAAATTTGTCACTCACGACCTCGCTCACGCAGCATCTCTTATCTCTCGTCTTTGGATCAGTGGCCCTATGTCGCTCTTCACGCGGGCGTCTCTTTTCTCTCATCTTTGGTCTGCACTCATCACTCTCACGCTCGTCTGGCTCAGTAGGCAACGCTTCTCTCATCACTCTCAGCCAGTTGAGCTTTCTAATTCGAAGAGGTAGGTGTCCATTATAGCTTTTTCATTTACTTTCAGCTCCTCATTCTTAGTGCTAGTTTGTTTGTTGTTCGCTTGCATGTTCTTTTTTCTTTTAAGAAGTTAATATCTTGATTTCTGATGCTTTTTTAGTTCTCGAGGCTGCGTATTGGAGAGTCTTCAAAGCTTACTCCATTGATTATGTTATTGCTGTTGAATTTGGCTTGTAGATGGTATAGGTTCCTAATCTATGCTAAAGAATTTTTGAAACAAAATACTAATTGAGATTTTAATTGTTAATATCTGCAATTAATGTAACTAATTATTCTTTCTTAATGCAACAATATAAACTTGAATTGGCTCCGATGTTTGAGATTATCTATGGCTCAAATTTTATTTATTAGTTCTTATTTTGTGATTGGTGGTCCCTTTCCTTTTCTCTCTGTTTTTTTGTTGTGAGGGAGCTAGGTTTTGAGTTGTGCCTCATATTGTTTGTAGAGATTATTCTACCACTGAACCTCCCAGTAAGGAAGGTGGTTTCACGATGAAAGGCATTCTAAAGGTTTTCTTTGTTGGGGAGGGCATATCTGTGTTTTGAGTTTGTCCTTGTTGACGTTTTAAAAGGAAAAAAATCCCTAGATATAAAGGGGTGTTATCTCTTTGCCAAGTATGGAAAGAACATGATTGTTTTGGTGGACTCACTCGCCGAACCACAAAAAATTCTTGTGTTATCTTCTCTCTGTTATGTGTGTGTGCTATTTCGCGAATATTTTGCTGACAGGTTATGAGAATAGTGTTTCCATCAAAGAGAAGTTACATGACATTGGGTTGCGTATTATTAAAAGAAAGTGTGTCAAAACATGTGAAACCTGTCAGATAGGCACTTCAATCTTAACTTTATTATGCTGATATATCAAGATTATGGTAATTAAACCTACTTTATCATGCTTATATGCATGAACTAAAGTAATCATCTTCTCTGTAGAATATATGATACTGGTGGATTACTAAAGTAATCATCTTCCCTGTGGAATATATGATACTGGTGGATTTAATTCGACTGGTTAAAATCAATGGTAGACATGGAACTAATTGGTTATATCATCTTCATGCTTCAAGGAAACTTGGAACTTATAGAGAATTCTTGCACATGAGCACATGATTGACCTTCATTATGAATTCATACATTTTCGTACATTGCAAAATTTTAAGATGATTAGTAGATATGCCCTGAATAATAGGGTGGATATGGCTAGAAAGATGTTTGAAGTGATGCCTGAGAAAAATTAGGTGACTTGGACAACAATGTTGATGGGTTATACTAGGAGTGGGAGGATTGAGGAAGCTGCACAACTTTTTAAAGCAATGTCGTCGAAGCCACTTCCTTTATTAGCTTAATAACATTCTTATAAGAGAATGGGTTTCTTGATCTATAATTTCGTTATGCTTTTTGACTGATGTAGAATAAATTGTTTCTTTCATTTGCATATGATAATGAATTGTTGCTTTAATCTACTTTCACAGCATGTTATTTCGGGAACCTTTGAGCCATCTCCGTTCATGCCTGGTGTTTCAAAAGGGTTTGAAAATGACCTCAGTCTCAACACTAACAGACAGTAAAGGGAGCAAGCTGATACTGACTTGTTAGGTCCAGTTCCTACTAATGAAAAGGATAACAACACAAGGGAAACTAATGTGGCCAAGATAAAAGTTGTGGTAAGTTGGCTTTATGAGAAGTGGTACTGGATGACTGTCTGTCTCTTTCTCTTTTCTGCTGTAAGTGTGCTTACATGTAGGGAGGAAGCATTTGTGTGCATGCTTAGAGTAAGTTCGAAAATTCAATTTTTGGTAGGGTACTAACATTTGTAGTTTGAGGAAAATTTTTAGTACTTCTAGTTGTGGAATTGTCATGTTAAACTGTTAGATTGCATTCTCGCTAGCTTTAGTAGTTGAGGAAATTACATTGTATTTTGGATATCTGTAGTGCCTTTTGGTTTATGGAGGAAAGAAATCAGAACAGCTAGATATTTTGGAGGGCAAGTTATTTGCAAATAAATTTTTAGCTGGTTTTAATTGATGAATCTTCACACGATTTGTTTAAGCTTCTGACTGCATTTTCCTTCCTGTTGACATTATCTTATTTGGTTCATTTGCTAAACGCGGTTAAAATGGTAAAGCTATTTTTTAAATATATATATATATATCCTAGGTACGTAAAAGATCACTAAACAAAAAGGAGATTGCTCGGAAGGAGGATGACATTGTATCTGTCTGTGAGAATTCATTAACTGTCTGTGAACCAAAGCTTAAGGTACCTACTGCTGTTGTAAGAAAGCATAATTCTGAAATTTCTGATTAAGAAAAGAAATTTAGTTTAATGATACGCTAATGTTTGTTCACGATATTTCATTGCAACATCTGAAATTAAAGTGCTGACATTTGATTTTTGATCTGGAAAGGTTGACTTGACTACCTATGTTGAGAAGCATGAGTTCTGCTTTGATGCAGTTCTGGATGAGCATGTCTCTAATGATGAAGTAAGATGATACATTAGAGAGAAAACTCGATTCTGACTGTATTTTCACCCCTAGTAATTATGAGCATGTGTAATCTTTGGTCACTTTCCATTAACTCGTATTTTCTTTACCATTTTTCTTCTTGATGCAGCTATAAGGCAATGTTTTGGCACTAATCTCAGCTCTCAAAAGCCATTTTTAGATTTTTTTTCATTTTCATTTGTAAATTACGATTGAAGTATCCCTTCGTGGTCTTTTTGTTAGCATTTCTCCAAATGCTGGATCTTCTGAGCATACACTCAATACACTTGAGATTTGCAGATAAGTCTGTATACAATTATCAGCATCAAGAAAATTATTAATAATTAATAATAATAACAATAATAAAATTAATAATAATAATAATAATATAATAAGGAATTAATAATAATAATAGTAATTAGGCAATTAATAATAATAATAAATAATAATAATAATAACAATAATAAATTAATAAAAATAAGAAGAAAATTAATAATAAAAAAATTAATAATAATAATCATAATAAATAAGAATAATAAAATTAATAAGAAGAAGAAGAAAATTAGTAATAATAAGGAATTTAATAATAATAATAAGAAGAAGAAGAAGAAGAAGAAGAAGAAGAATTATAATAAGAAATTTTTTAATAATAATAATAATAAATAAATAAATAAATAAAATTATTAACAATAAGGAATTTAATAATAATAATTAAAAAAATTTAACAGTAAGTAGAAAATTATTAATAATAATAGTTAATAAGAATAAAAAGAAATTTAATAATAATAATAAATTGTAATTGATAATAAGGAATTTAATAATATTAATAATTAATATAATTAATAAAAATAAGAATAATAATAAGTAGAAAATTAATAATAAGAAGAATAAGAATATTAAAACTAATAAGAATAATAAATTTAATAATAAGAAGAAGAAAATTAATAATACAAATAAAGATAATAAGTTTAATAAAATTTATACTAGTAAGGAATTTATACTAGATATTCATTGTCCTGTTAAAGCCAAAGAATCCACAAGTGCCTTCACTTTATAAAGACATTATGAAACTATTTTATCTTCCTTCGAAAGATTATGAAGTTCAATATGTAATTAGGTTCGATGTGCATGAATTGTGACCCTATTTGTAGATGTTAAAATATTTTAAATTTCAGAGGATGAGTTCAAACCATAAGATGTGGATAAATCTCTTATGACAATAGCCAAGAAAATAAAATTTGGCCCTTTGTTAAACCAACTGATATACACAAGATTTGTTTCCATTTGATTTGTTAATGAATTAATAATATTTTTGGGGGGTGTTGGTTTGAATCAATTAAGAATACCATGAAATTTTAATAAGGGAGTGAATTGAAGTTTCTATGAAACGTTGTTTTTATATCTAAGTTTGATTAAAAAGGTTTGATTTACATAGGTTAAAGCTGTAGGTAAAGAACTAGAAAAAATAGTTAGTGAAATGGAAGCAAAGGTTGTAGAAACAGGAGAAGTAGCATTAAGAGCAGAAGAAGATGACGTCGAATTGACCATATTGTGGATCTGAGACCAACTTAAAATACTGGAGAAGAATTAGAATTCTATTATTATTGGTAAAAAGAGTATACAATACAAAAATGTTATATACATCAATATAACAAACTAAGATAAGGTACATTTAGATAGCAAACTATGTAATAAACTAGATAACTAATATAAGTATTTGAAGTTCGTTTTGATAGATATGAAAACATAATTAAGTTGAAGATTATATACACATATTATTAAGAGAGTCATATTTAAATTATTGACTATATATATATATATATAATTTATCTAAAATTAGATTATAATTAATTATTTTTGGTAGAGATTTGACATAATTTATTTAAATTTGGAAAAAATAATAATAACATAATTTTATCTTCTTAAAAAGTTAAAACTTTTTATAATTTCTTAATATAATTTAAGATTAATTATATGGACCTCTTTGGTTTGATTTTTTTTTTCAATTCTACCCTTATAAGATTTGGTTTTTATTTTGTTTGTACTCCCTAAAAATTTTTATTAACAAGTTTTTAACAAAAAATGAAAGTGTGATATCACGTGGTTTGATTAGATGTTATGTGATTGAACATTTATTATGGTTGATATGACCTTGATTGCTATCGTCTCTGATTGTTTATATAAAACTCATTTAGGTGTATGTCTATCAAACCGTATTATGTGGGACAAATATGACATGTGTTACGTAATACCTAATTAAATTATGCTCCCTCGTTTTCCTTTTTTGGCTAGAATGGAGAACGACGTTACTGAAGAGTACTTAATTTTTGATTGAAAAAGACGACTAATCCATCCTTCTAACAATATATGAATATTTTTATATGTTTAAAATGTAATGGGAAGAAAATACTAAAACATTAGCAATGTAAAATGTGCATAATTATATATGAAGATCAAGTTACTTACAGAGAAGGAAGAAGACAAGATAAAAAGAGGTCCAGGCTTTTGTGCGGAGCAATTCATTTTCTAAACTTTTCCAATTTACATTGATTTTTCATTTAGTTCATGGCTTTTACTTTTTAGTTTGTACTCATGGGAACAGAATCCTTATCCAGAATAGTCTCTGTCGCAAGGTTTGGCAGTTGCACGTCATCCACATATCCTCGTGGCTGCTGCTATAGTGTGTGTTTCAACAGCGTACGGCGGCTAAATATGCTTTCTGAGGTCCCTGTTTTACGAGGTTTTAATTCAATCTACTAACCATTCATTGGCCTTTTCTGTTCCGCGGGGTATAAGTGCGTCCCATTGTTTCTAATTAATAACACAATAAGTGAAGAACCCGGTTTTAGTGGCCTAAAACCATCCACAACCAATACCTTCATCTTCCAACCTCCACCTTCCTGCCATCTAACCAGAAAAAAATAGATTATATTCCCGGAGTATGTGTTTGGGATTCAGGAACAACTGTACGCTTATTTAAGATTGATTTTTTCTGGTCTTCATGCGTAGAGACGTCGTTCGTTAGTTGGTCCATACTATCCAATTTGCTTACTCAAAACCTCAAATTGCTTTCCAAAGGGGGTAACGATATTTTTAAAGAGCCTTCAATATTTAAAATTTTTCTAAAGGTGGTTCCTATTTGATTTTTTTATTTTTCTTAAAGCTTTGTGTCAAAATTACAAATTATTTTATGTCAACGTACATCACCAATCACTTCAATTGAGTATGTTGTTTGATTAGAATTATAAATTTGTGAGAAAATTAGCAAGAGTATTACATATTTTCAATTTTTTATTTACTATAAACTAAAAAATTTTAATTGCAAGATTTTTTATTATAAAAAGAGAAGATAATTTTTTGTTTAATTCATTCAGGATAAATTCTCTATAATTTAATATTTAAAAATTTATCATATTTTATTAAATAAATATGCATATATTTATGTTAATTTTTCATTAAAATTTATATGAAACTAACTCGTGAGTATATTTTTAATTATATCACTTATCAGTTTCTTCAAATATTTTAATAAAAAATTTAGCATAAATGCATGTGTTTATTTAACAAAGTATGAGAATTCTTTTAAGATATTAATCATACTTATTTTAGCATTAGGTTTTCTTGATATTAAAACTATGCGCAATGGTCATAAGAGTGCACATTAAAGGAGGAGCACCCTCTTTGTTCGATTATTAACCTATCGGTTGTTAACCTAACTTTTGGATTAAGAAAAAGGAGATCAGATTATATGTTCTCGTTATTATGTGTCTTTCATATTTTATAAGCATCCATCCATCTTAAACAAGTGATCTATGCTCAAGAAAAAGAGAGGAAATCATCTGTGATGTTTGCCCAATTCCAAACCAATGCCTAACAATATAATCCACAAAACTCATTTATTTATTACAAAGTTTGTGGATGAGGTTCTTCGAAAGAGGGTTGGAACTGGAAAAACAGGACAAACGATTTGGTCCCAATAGAAAGATCATCAAGTTCTTCCTACATAACAGTTTTGGAAGCTAATTCCTCTTCAAAACCCCCCCACGAAGAGGAAAAGTTGAAGGATTACACTTGTGTAAGACTTGGACATTCCTGGTGAAGTCAAAATGTATGTCCATGTCCCTTGTACCTGAACAGCCCGGTAGATGGTTTGAGTCGTTGTAATCCTTTAACCCATGGAATCAACAGCCAATGGCGATGACAAGATTTGAGGCTTTGGTGCAGTAATTTTCTTCTCAATTCCACGAGTTTTTAGAGCTTATTTCTAATTAATTATCATCAAATTCATGCTTACACTCCTACGTGGTTCCTCTGGTATTGGAGTTTGTACAATTGCTCAACTGTTGGCCTCTGTTATCAGACTTTGTGTTGGATGTTTCTTTTTTCTTCTTTTGTGAATGTGTTAGAGCCTATTACTAACCGAATTTGATTAATTTAAACATGTGAATTCGTTGAATATATTACTTAAAGCAAATAAGTAAAGAGTTTTTTCTTTATTTCTATTATTTTGAATTATTAAAAAATAATTATTTATTATCAAAATTTTAAAAATAACCTTTTGTTAAGTTTTTATCAAAAAAATTTAACAAGTGTTGTTACATAGTTATTAATTATGCAGTTAATGATGTTTATATAAACACGGTTACATGTAAAATAATAATTACGTAATGATCGGTATTAAATAATATGACAAACCTCTAATAGAAGGTCAAATCTTTTAATACTGTAAGATTCTTTTTGAATAATTTAAAATAATGAAGAGAATTTTTAAATAGGTGAAGGCACTTCGTGTCTTTTACTAATTATTTTATTATTTGTTTTTTTTAAAAATATGTAATAGTGTTTCACAAGGTAGTTCAAGTTCCAATCCATCATTTAATGAAACGAGTGGTTTCTTTTATTGTTGGATGACAAATTTCTGTCTTCTTGCAAAGGAATTTACTAACCATAAATGACGTAAACCATCGACTAAAACGAGGGTTGAGTCACTTACGATTTTGTTGAACCATAGGCGTGGCTTTCAGGATTTTGAATTGCAGGTCAGCCACTTAATTATTGCGAGACAACTATAATTTCGCCAATTATAGAATGCAATTATCTTAGACAAATTCATAATTGTAAGATTATCGATTAGAAAGGATAACGAAATACGTCTAATAAGGGTACGGATATCTCTTTCCTATAGATGTGTTTTTCTGAGTACGGGAAGAGCAAAATCATGAAGGTCTTGGCCTGATAAACAAAACTCAAAGCGGACAATATTTGTGGGCCAGTGGTCTGAAATGTTACAAATGATACTTGACTCGTTGTGCCAACGAGGACGCTGGGTCCTAAGTGAGGTAGATTGTGAGATCCCACATCGGTTGGAAAAGAGAACAAAGTACGTCTTATAAGGGTATAAATATCTCTTTTCCATAGATGCATTTTTCTAGACACGGAAAGAGCAAAATTGTAAGGGTCGTGGCTCGATGGGCAACCTAAAGCAAATTATATCTGTGAGCAAGTGGTCTGAGCTGTTACAATAATTCTTGAACTCTTTTAACATTATGAACCAACTTAATAGTTGAAGACTTTGAAAAATTACATCATTTTGGCAACTGGCTTATGCTATCAGATTAAATGTAGATCCCTATGAGGAAAGGACCATACTGGACTTGAACGGCTTAATCAATAGTCACGGTAGCTTTGATGAGGCAATTTTTGTGCATCACTTTATTTGTGCAAACGGATTCTGTCAAGACTTAAATTGGCAATCAGAGAAGTAGTTCTTGAAACAGAATAATTATGGCCTTCGAACTTCGATTTCGGCTTGTGATGTGTTGAAACGTCGACACGTCATAGCCTCATAGGTCTTGAAGCATACTTAACGGGGTGTAAAGTAACAGGAGCCTGATTAAAGCTTCCAAGGCTCCAACCCTCTACTTTGATGTATTAAACAGGACAACATGGCTGCAATAGTTACGATGTCCTTTGTCTATTGGATACGTACAAGTCCTTGTGCGTGCAGTTCACTAGTTAAATGAGGCCTTAATGCCCGAAGTATCTGGTTTTTATCAATTACTTTAGTATCAATGCATGAAATTTCTGTTGGAAAACTAATATCATGAAGGGTAGATTTCCCTCGTTAGTAATCGGATCTACCAACTTCAGATTCACGAGGTACTGCATGGGACAATGATGAAGTTAACGTTCTTACACAGAAAAAGACACGGTCTGGTGTCCTGTAGATGGCAACGGGTGCCGGAAAAGGCCATCATCACTTCACCAAATTTACCTGTTTCTGTTGAAACGTTAGGTACTGATAAATTAATTCGTGTTTGATGAGTTGAAAGTGCTACAGCAGTAGCAATCCCAAGGTAACACAATGTGTCGTAACTGTGATGGAGAGAGCGTATTGAAATAGCTACCAACATAATTTTCAACCGCTCCAACTAACAGCATTTAACACACCCCCCGATTAAGCTCTCCACCTTTGCTCCATAAATTGTGTCATTATGCTCGCCACCACTGCATGGTTCCACTCTCTTAGTGCTCTTGTAAGCACCCCCCACTACTATCTTTGTCTATATGCGTCCTTCACATAGTGCAGAAGCAGCTACTTGTCATTCTTGCTTTAACATTCTTTTTAAATTTATTGTGGGTTAGCTAATGATGGGTTTAATGCATTTCTGGAGATGGGTTTGCTTGTTTTGTTTGAGTGAAGATCCTAGTTTTGTTTGAGACAGCAGAATCTGTGGGAGACTGGGAATTATTATATATAATAACTTAAAAATTGTCGCTACTTTTCACTGTTATGATGGCGGCTTCAATGGAGTTATGCATGTCTGATTAGATAGATACGAGCTAAAGGGTTTAGTAGTTCTCTCTGTCCCAAATTTAACGGTTCAGTGGGTTTTATGTACTGATAGTTTTCTTGTGTCTTGCTTTCTTTTTCACTTACCAGTATACAGTTAGTTAGCTTAATGCGCTGTCCTAACCTGGGTCGATGTCAGCATCACTCCATTGTCTGTTTATTCTTCTTCCTTTTCCTTCTTCTTCTTCATTTTCTTTACTCTGTACTTGAGATATTCGTTGCTTGGTAAGAACCCTGGATTCCTTTTCTCTTTCATTTTCGCTTCCAAATAGGTGAGTAGATTGAACTAACTTCTTTCTGCTTTCGGCACGCCATTCATTACTTATTCAACCTTGATCGTAACGTCTGGCTCAATAAGAAGAATAGTCGTACATGGGCTCAATGAATGCTTTATCTAAAATGCTAGTTTAAGCTTGTTGACTTTTAATAATTCTTGTACAAATTTTATGCATCTCTCTCTTTTCTGAACCGTTCGAGATTCTGCTATATTCGTAGTTCATTATCTAACTATAAAGTACTTGCTCCTTCTCCCCGCAGTCTGGTAAAATCTGCATGTTTTGACTTTTAATTTTGCATTTGAGTCCGAATATGATGGAATTAGTACAACCACCGTTGAATATTTTTTGGACTTTCATTTCTTAAAGTCTAGGCTATAATGTATCCAACCACTTGATCGTAATCAAGAAGACTGACTTTTATTTAGATGAAACAGACCACCAACTTGGAAGCGTTAATGAAGATGAAGAAGACCTGTAATCTCCCACTGACTTTTCTTATATCTTAGCCTTTTTACCTTCGAAGTGCAGGTTCCAGTTAGAGAAAATGAAGACTTTCGCTGTTCAGGTCGAGGAGGGTAAAGAAGGAGGAGACGGAAAACTTTCTATTGGTCCTATCTACCGAAATTTACTCTCCAAAGATGACTTCCCTCCCCTTGATCCTGACGTTTCCACTACTTGGGATCTTTTCAGGTGATTGAACATATTTCTTCCCATTAACCTTATCATATAACGCGAATTTAACTTGCAAAATGAGCACATTATGTGTATGGAAAGAAAAGCTCAAATTCGGTCTCGTCTCTGGCAGCTTTTTAGTAGATACGTTAGTACATTGTGGTAACCATTGACATAAAGTATAAGGTTGTACATCCATAGATTGTCACTCTTCGCAAAGAATCATTATCTGTCTGAGGGTAGACTCGAATGTAGTCAATCTATCTTTTGATGCGCAGTGTTTCCGTGAAGAATTGTCCAGGAAACAACATGCTTGGATGGCGAAAATTTATTGACGGAAAGGTAAACATAATATTGAATTCAAGTAGCGTTCAAAACTAGACATGATCAGCTTTCATGCTAATGTTGATGGTTCTGTAGTATGGGCCTTATGTCTGGAAAACTTACAAGGAAGTGTATGAAGAAGTTCTGAAAATAGGTTGTGCATTACGAGCTTCTGGCGCTGAGCCTGTAAGTATATATATGTGAATCTCTCAGGTTTATTGGTGGAACAAAGGCTTGACAGGTTTATTCTGTTTCTTTAGTAATATTGTTCTGCATCTTCTTTTTTTCGGTTTCTTCCCCTCTCTTGATCATAGGGCTGTCGAGTTGGCATATATGGATCAAACTGCCCGCAATGGATTGTTGCAATGGAGGTCTGTTTTTTAACATATCCTGAAATAGTTATTTGTCTTTTTTGTTATTACCAATCACTAACCACTTGTCTGAACATATTCGGTAGGCTTGCAGTGCCCACAGTTTGGTTTGTGTACCTCTCTATGATACTCTTGGTAAACTTTTATTCCAATCCAATATTTACTAGCTTTTTTATATTTTTATCACCTTTTTGTTGATTTTCCTATTAATGAGATTCGTATATTGAGTGTAGGTCCTGGTGCTGTTAATTTCATTGTCAACCATGCAGAAATCGACTATGTCTTTGTCCAAGATAAAAAGGCCAAAGAAGTGAGTTTGATAATACTAAAATCATCTTTCCAGTTGAATCCCACCGATTCTTCAAAGGCCTTTTGCAGATAGAAGCATTATACTTCACTAATTCTTCATTTAATTATGCCCCGCGCAGGTACTAAATCCAGAATGCGCATCTGCTCAACGGATTAAAAGTGAGAATTTTTAGATAAATCTGAATTTTCTGAAATACCCTTAAACGACCTTCTTCTAAATCAGGCTATGGTTGCAGCAATGGTTAGCTTCACCTCCTTGACAGCGGAAGAGAAAGATAAGGCAGCGGAAATGGGAATAAAACCATATTCATGGGAAGAGTTTCTGCAGACGGTCAGATTTTCAGCTTTTATTTTTTTTTTTCATCTTCCTGATGTTCTCTCTTTTTGCAAAATAAAGTTTGAGATACTTGTGGGAATTGCATGTTTTTACATTAGTAGAACTACTGAAACTTGCTATTCCTGTAAAATTGGAGAAATGAATTGTTCTTTATGCACTGCACTAGGATGAATCTTTAAAATACTTTCAGGGGAAAGAAAATCCATCCGAGATAGTACCACCTCAGCCATTTGACATATGCACAATTATGTACACGAGTGGTACGAGTGGAGATCCCAAAGGTGTTGTTTTGACACATGAAACTGTCGCTACTTTCATAAGAGGCATGGATCTGTTTATGGAACAATTTGACGACAAGGTATTAATAAACTTGTTACCATTGATGATTGTTCCTCACTGGGTTAAGATCTTACTGTTCATGGCCAAGATAACTCATGCTATTCTCTTAAAATTTGTATTAACTGATTACTGTTTCTGTTTATTTCTGATAATTGGCATTTAACAGATGACGTCCAATGATGTTTACCTATCATTCCTGCCCCTTGCTCACGTTCTTGATCGAGCAATTGAGGAATACTTTTTCCGAAAGGGTGCTTCTGTTGGCTACTATCATGGGGTATGCTGTTGATGCTCTATAATATAAGTAAAGAAACAGTGTATGCTAACTGGAGATGGGAAACAGAATTTAGGGGAGAAAACAATGCTTTAGACATTTATTGTAATGAGGTCTTTACTTTTGCACTATGGGTCATGGAATCACAGAAATGTTTCTGATTTAAGTTGATCTGAAGGCTGTTGAAAGAGAATTGTATGGATAATAACCCCCACAAGTGCATTTCTTAGATTCAGATGCTTGTGCTGAACTATAAATTTCACCCAAAGCTGCTCTGTTTTTATATGGATTAGCTATATAATCTATTTTTGCAGGATTTGAACGCATTAAGAGATGATTTGATGGAGTTGAAGCCGACATTTTTAGCTGGTGTACCTCGAGTCTTTGAGAAAATACATGAAGGCATGGAAATTTTGCCGAGTCCTCTGTCATTATTACTGACGAACTTATTCTTGTTTTTCTTGGACAAACTCTCAAGGGGTTTATTCCCGTTTCAGCCATAAACAAGGCACTTCAGGAGCTCAATCCAGTTCGGAAGCGCATTTTTGATGCTCTCTATAAATAGTACGCTGTGCTTCTGTACTGAATATGTTCCTCAAACGTTGAGATTTCTTCCCCAAGCTTATACAATTGCATCATTTTTTCAATTAAGAAGTGGATGTGCTTCTATGTTTTTGTGCAGCAAACTTGCATGGATGAACATGGGCTGCAAACAGAAATACGCATCACCATTGGCAGATTTGCTAGCCTTCAGGAAGGTTATATCCCATGACCCACTTCGTGTTTATATACAAGCATAATCTGAATGATCTGATTTTACAATAGTACTTGTAGAACTTGCACTTCTCTACCTTTCTGATTTGATTTTGTTATAGATACTTTTTCCTGATGTACTTTTTGTGATTTTATTAGGTCAAAGCCAGGTTAGGAGGGCGACTTCGGCTGATTGTATCTGGAGGTGCACCCTTGAGCTCTGAAGTGGAAGAATTCTTGCGGGTTACTTGCTGTGCCTTTGTAGTCCAGGGCTATGGTAAAGTACTATGTTGATTAGTGAAATATAGGTTCTACGAAAAACTAATATGATTTAAATTCTAGGCATTGTGTTACTTAAAACTCTTGATGGATTGAACCATTCAAGTGGTGGTTTACGCAGGGTTGACAGAAACCTGTGGACCGGCTACACTTGGATTTCCAGATGAAATGTGCATGATGGGTGCTGTTGGGTCTCCAGCTGTATACAATGAGGTACGCCTCGAAGAGGTTCCAGAGATGGGGTATAATCCGCTAGGAAATCCTCCTTGCGGTGAGATATGTATCAGAGGGAAGACTCTATTCTCTGGTTATTACAAAAATCCTGAACTGACACGAGAATCCGTGATCGACGGGTGGTTTCATACAGGTCAAGCAACTCGTTTCTCCCTGAAAACAGCTTTTCTACAATTGCCTACATCGCTTTGTTCTTAATCATCTGTTCCATATACCAATTCAGGGGACATAGGGCAAATTCTTCCAAACGGAGTTTTTAAAATTATTGATAGAAAGAAGAATCTTGTTAAGCTGTCCCAAGGAGAGTATGTTGCTCTTGAACATTTGGAAAACGTTTATGGTACTGCTCCGATTGTTGAAGATGTAATTGCCCTTTCCCAGTTCTTTTGCCTTTTGGTCGTTGGTTTCGTAAAAATTCCTCCTAATGCTCTAATTGTAATGTTATTGTTCCTAAGATCTGGGCCTATGGAGATAGCTTCAAGTCGATGCTAGTTGCAGTAGTCCCATTGCATGAAGAGAACACAAGAAAGTGGGCAGACTTGAATGGTTACACGGGTTCTTTCTCTGAACTCTGTTCACTTGATCATCTTCGCAGATTTGTCCTCTCAGAGCTCAAGTCTGTGGCTGAAAGAAACAAGGTAGTCACTAAGTTTCTGCTATTACCTTTCATTTCTGGCAACAAAAATGCCTTTGCATATTTCTTTAAACACCATCCGATTTCAATTGCAAATTTAGATGCTTCTTGTTTGCTTTTACAATTTCACTGTAAAGCCATATTTCTTTTGGTGTCACCAGCTGAGAGGCTTTGAACATATCAAGGGAGTGATATTGGAATCTCGTCCTTTTGACATGGAAAGAGACCTGGTGACCGCAACTCTAAAGAAGAAAAGAAATAAACTGCACAAGTATTACCTGGTAATGTTAATGCATAGTACCTCGAAGCCATACCAGCACAACTCAGAATGATGAACTCACAGTTGCATTTAATGCTTTACAGGTGCAGATTGATGAACTTTACCAGAAGCTGGGTCCTGGGCGAGTGTGATTGATGGATTTAATGAATTTACGGAACTGATCGATACATTTCGCTTATCCGCATTGAATAGATATAATCATTTGGTTCCTGAAATCTGTGAATAGTTTTATCTGCTTTTTCGGTATAGGATAATGTCAGAATAGTTGTGCCATTACTGTAAGAATAATTCTGACATCTTTTGAATGTCGTAAGTAATATTTTTAAAGACAAGAAAGATCAAATAACTGCAGTTGTTACAGCTGCAGTAGATAAAGGATAAAGCCCGACGACCCCGTACTTTCAAAGGAAATTAATTCCTCCTTACCTAAAACTTTGTTGATGCATGCACTTAAAACGATGAATATCTGCTAAATAAGATTCTCAGTAACGCAGTGCTAAAATTTCTTTAGAGTTATGAACTGAAATGAAATTTAGTATGAAGTACTTGCATGTTTGGAGTATCAAGACGACGTATGAGTTTATAATCACATGAAAAGAAATTAGATTCTCAAACAATAATTGGTTACCCAGAAAAATCTAAATGATATAAGTTTTACTATCCAAAGAATTGTTGAAATGACAAAGAAATGTGTTGCGGATATTAGTGAAATAAGAGTTCCTGTTTCATTACCTATAAATGCTCCCGTATATACATCTATACCAAATGTTATTCCACTATTGAAAGAACAAAATAATTTTGGGACAATATTTTTACGAAACAACACCTCATAAAGAAAATAACTTATAAATAATTAATTTAAATGAGATACGTGGAATTGTTTTGAGTAAACCTCTAAAAATAAGTAGAACAACTATTTTTAATGATCATATGGTTTATTTACGAGAGTCAAAATTTTATTATGGCATTATTAATGACCTTGTTTCATGTTCACAAGCCATAGATAGGTTTGATAATAGATTGATGTTATGAAAGATCAGTCAAATTCAATGACACAAAACAATATCTACACCTCATTGATTTGCTAGAAGGATCTAAATAAGTTTAATGAAAATGAGAATTCAAGATTAAACATGACTTAAGTGACAATATTGAATCATATAAAGCTAGTCTTATTACTAAATGCTGTACTCAAAAGAATGAAATTGATTATATAGAGACTTTTTCACATGTCAAAAAAAAGGATTCATTGAGAATAACTATAGCATTAGTGATTCAATTTGATTTAGAGCTACATTAAATAGAGATGAAAATTGTCTTTCTGAATGGTGATCTCGAGGAAGAAGTTTATATGGATCAACCTTAAGGTTTTTTTATAAAAGAAAAAGATTATAAGATGTGTAAACTTAAGAAATCAATATATGAACTTAAACAAACTTCCCGAAAATGGTATATTAAATTTAATGACCATAATATCTTTTAGTTTTCAAGAAAATAATATTGACATAGCATCTATCGAAAGATCTATGAGAGTAAGTTTATATATTGACAATATTTTACTTGCTACTAATGATTTGGACATATTGTATAAGACTAAATATTTTCTCTGTAAAAATTTTGAAAAGAAAGATATACGTTAGGCATCCTATGGGATAGATTTTCAATATTCTAAAATAGATCATAAGGACTAGTAGGATTGTCTCAAAAAGGCTATATCGAAAGAATTTTTAAGATATTTAATATGAACAAATATTCAATAAGGATTGTCTCGATACAAAAAGTGGATAAATTTAGTCTAATTCAATATTCAAAGAATGATGTAAAAAGTAGATAAATGGAATATATTCTATATGCTTTTTTTGTTAGCAGTATGATGTATTTGAAAACATACATGAGACCAAATATTAGCTTCGTGGTTAAAATGCTAGGTAGATATCAAAGTAATCTTGGTATAGACAATTGAAAAGCTGCAAAGAAAGTATTGATGTATCTTCAAAGAATAAAGAACTATATGCGCATGTATAGAAGAGCAAATCCATTAGAAGTAATTGATATTTGAATTCTGATTTTGCTAGATGCATTGACAGTAGAAAATCGATGTTTGCCTACTTGTTTATATTAACAAAAGGAGCGATTTCATGGAAAAGGGTTAAACAATATGTCATTATTTTGTCCATTATGGAAGGAGAACTTGTAGCTTGTTTTGAGGCCACAATTCAAACCTTACGGCTGCAAAACTTTATTTTAGAGCTTGAGATTGTTGACATTATTACTAAGCTATTAAAAATTTATTGTGACAATTTTGCAACAGGTTTCTTCCACAAAAATGACAACTGAAATATTATGTCATAAAGGAGAAAGTTCATAAATAAAGAATGTGTATTGAACATATTAAAATGGATTCTATGATTGTAGGTCCCTTAACTAAAGGCCTACCACTAAAGATATTTAAGGAACATATTCAAAAAATAAAACATATTGATGATTGTTTTTTCCAAGGAACATGTTCAAATTTGGTTATATTGATGTTCAAAGAATACACTCTTGAGCCCAATAAAGTTTCTAATTGGCAATTTTCTTATTTATTATGCTTTTTTTGAAAAATTAAAAAAATGGATTGATAGATAAAATATGAAAAACAACGTTAGGAGAAATATAGTACTCTCCTTAGTCTCCTACGACAAAACAACAATATACACACAATACAAACTAAACCAATTTGAACAACAGCATAGTAAGGACACCGTTGCTTATTTAAGGCAAGTCGATTGTAAAAGAGGTAAAAAGACCCCTCTCATCTGCACATATAAGACGTCAGTGCTTCCAAATTAAGGCTAGGAGAATAGAGGTAATCCAAAAGTTTCCTAGCTCGCTTCCATCATCATATTGATATTATGACAACCCAACTCTTGAAGAAAGGCAGTATTTGTTCACAAAACAAATCAACTAAAGACACCATTTTACTTCATTCATAGCGTGCCAAAATACCATAAGTACCCTACTGTTGGTATTTGAGATTTTTCTTCTTCTTCCTAGCTGATTTCCTCTTTGTAGTTTTTACCTGCACACAAAAATCTCCTGGAATGTCAGAGATTGGGTCTGCGGCTGATGGAGAATCACAATCCTCTGTTGTCAAATCTAAATTGCTTTCTCGAGGGGAACCTATTTTCTGTTCTGCATTTTAAGAGATGATATTCCTAGTCCTCTAACTTGTCACCCCATAATCACTGGAGTTTACCATTGTTGTCTGTTCTTCATTCTCCATCTTAGCCTTAGAATTCTCATTTTGCTCAATAGTTGCTAATGGAGTCAACATGTTGGCCCAATCTATCTGACAACGCTCCAAATATTGCGAGGTGAAGTGATGCACTTCATTTTCCAATCCCTTGAGAGTGGTGTGTCTAGATGCTATAATGGGGTTTCCATCCTCAGTATCTAAGGTATCAATTGTTGAGTTATCATTAGCATCAATTTGTACACCTACAACCTCATCATTTTCTATTGTAAAAGCATCAACCCCCAATAATTCATCATATCATCTAGTTTGGAAGAGTTTTCCTATAGGAACCCATTTCTTGGTTGAATTATAAGACTTCCAGGGATATGTCACCTTAATTTCATATTTTTCAATCTCTCCTGTTTTACCTAATTTGAGTATTTGTAAATGATCAGGCAATATAGCATTCTTTTTTACCTCCACACAGATTTTTGCATACCCAATTCGTTCCATTCTAGATGTTTAAGCATTCATACAAAGAGGCTTTCCTAAAGAACTTGCTAAAAAAACTCAACCCTTCAATTGTCCAAAATTCTAGTGGCAAATTATGAAACTGAACCTATAGGAAAAGATTCTACACATTCCTTATCAAAAACCATCACAGGTTTCCACTTTTGAATAAACATAGGTTGGGCTCCTATATGCCAAGGTCCCATTTCCAGTATTTCATTCAAATTACTATCCACAATAAATTTAAACAGAATAGTGTCATCATCCATGATAAAGGTTTTTTCCAAACCTTTCTTACCCCAAGCATTGATGATTGGAAATGTGGGCCTCTTACTCCAAAAGGATACAACTAAGGCAATAGACCAAGCCCTCGCTCCGGCTTATAGCAATTCAATCGATGGACTGACAACACCATCCTTCATACCAATCTTGGGAGAGGGGTTCTAGAAATCTGAAGCTAACGAGCTTACCCCCTTTTCATATGCATACGTTTAACAAACCTCTTGGGTTACTGCAGGAAACTCTTTCATGGACAAGGGTGATGGTGCCCTATCCCCTTCCATGAAAATCACGTCATTGTCCTACTGCCTCTTGTCGAGACTCCTTCCACCATTATTCTCACATTGTAGCTCCTCCATTCACGCCTTTCCTATAACCCAAAAACTACCCAGCTGTTTATCCTAGAGAGTAAAGCCAGATCTATTTTATCACGACCCATTAAGCAACCCACCGGATGTGTGAAGAACGCAACATCGATAGCGCCAGAAGTCAAGGCGTGAAGAGTGGAGATTTGGGTAGCGTGAGCCTGGGCTACCCAAAAGACGAGGGTAACGTGAGAGAACGCGCAAGACGCGACAGAGAACGCTTAGAGATATGAGTAGCAGCTCGTGATTTTTCAGATGGGTCTGTGTTTCTCTAGGTAGCGCGAGAGAGAATGCGCAGGAAGCGATTGCAGTTATACACAGGCTCGCTCTTTTAGAACCATAATATACTTTGCAGAGTTTAGCACGTTCAGGTTCAGTGCAGTGTAGGATTATTTAGTTAGAGGTTTTGTTAGTGAGGAAGAAGGCATTTTAGCTACCTTAGCATGATTCTTATTTATTATGCTTGCGTAAATGTAACTGTTATTAAATAAAAAAACTTGTCTACGAGACGTTAATGTGAACCTTTATGGTATTTATATATCACTTATTTTACCTAACTTGATAAATTACTAGTGTTGTGGTATACGGCGAGAAGCATACGATGTTGAAATGTATAATCGTCATAACCCACATAATTTAGTTTCTTGTGGTGAGGTAAATTATGAAGATAATAAGCGATTCGTTTATACGCACTTAATGTTTACATTATTAAAATAAAATTTGAAATATCGGACTAAACGGGAGAACGTAAGAATGCGGCCCAATTAATGGTCACATTCTAAATATATTAATATCACTATTATTATAATTAAAGAGTCCTATTTGGTTCATTTTTTCTATTTAATAGTAAAATAAATCTCAATTGTTTATTTAATCACTTAATGGATGTACTAAATTAAATGTTATAGATATATAAATTAGTCATCTCTCTACTAATTAAGGTTACGGATAACTTTTCATCAAGTTTTTGTAGGTATAAGAGAGTCAAGAGAGAGTTTAATTTGAACCAAGAACAAGTGAAATTTTGTTATCTTTTTTCGATAATGATATCTTCTACATTATATATACAATATTATACTCTTACAATTTGTGAAAATTATTTATTCAAAATCTTAAAATTATAAATGTTAAAATTGATTTTATATTATAAACATTACGCCTCCACGGTATTTTCTTGAATTGCAAAAAGATTGGTCCGATGGAATGTGAACGCAGAGTCTCCGTAGTGCTTATTGCCTTTTCGGATACTGTCACACAAAATACACCTGGGTCTATAATTGAGTGTCTCTGTAGGCTTTCCTCTGATAAGAGCATGTGCCGGTGGAGGATATCTCGAGAATTTTGTCTTGGAACTCAATAATATATTACGCCAGGCATGGGCTTGCAGCTCCAGCGTTGGAATTTTGAAGAGGTTGACAGAAAGATAAAATGGCGACATCATGCGTGATCAAATAACAAATATGAAGATTGGTGGAAGGAGTTTCCAGTTAACGAACACAGATTCTGGAGTACTTGAAGAGCTGGAGATGTACAGTGGACCACTGTAGAGGTGCGGGTATATTGGAGAAGGCAGAGAATTGAACAAAGGAAAACCTTTTAAGCCTTGAGTTGTTCTCTGGGTTGCATCGCATCGATAGGAACTGGTTCACATTCAAGTTTGGAACCTGGGGAGAAAGATGATTAACATCATAGAAGCTTCAATCTTATAATACACCATTTTTAACAGTCAATAGATTATGAATGCATTTACCAACAGCCCACAAATGGTCGTTGATTTTACTTTCGCGACTGCAATTCAGACCACCTGTTCATGTGAAATCAAAAACTGCTTCACTTCAGCCAGCCTCCCTCACCAATTTTTTTTTTAAAATTAAAATATAAAATAACTTAATTTTTAATTAAATTCGGGTCTAAATTACTCAAATCTAGACTTTCCCAAGACTCAGCTCTTTTAAATAAAATGATGTTATTTTACTTAAAGTAATTGAATCTCGAATCAATCTGACCTTAACGCTGCGTATAGTTACTGTCTCTCATATTCGGAGATGGAACGAAACAAAAATTTGGAAATAAAACAGAACAAAAATTAGAGACAGTGAGGTGTTTGGTTGTGATGAACAAAATATAGAAAATTATATTCGTCTCGATGACAGAAATGTTTTTGGTTGCAGTTGACAGAACATAAAAAACAGTGTCAATAACCAAAGTACCCTGCAGTATAATATGATTGAAAATATGATATTCATTAATTATCTTAAAACGAATAATTTGTATTAGTATTTTTTTCATTTTAACTATAAACAAGGAATTAAAAAAAATGAGTAATATATAAATATCATTTTTGACTAACACCCAATTACTCTCCTAATCTAGAAGGATGAGTATCGATATTATTGTTTTTTAAATGTTTGTGATAATTAATTAAATATAATTTATTTATTAATTTAAAAATTGTAATTAATTAATTAATTAAAATATAATTCACATTAATTAAAATATTGTGATTAATTAATTATAATTAATTAATTAATTACAATCTAATTAATTAAAACATAACTAACTAATATAATTATGCATTAATTAAAATAATGTAATTAATTAATTAATATTATAAT
>JAOQMS010000009.1:21999248-22015656 GCA_027563885.1 Erythroxylum longipes | reverse complement strand
AGTTGTCAATAGGCATGAGTTGTCTATATGGTAACCATGAGTACAAATACATTGTAGGATTTTTTGCATAGCTTTTTATGAAAAGAGGGATTAGAGACGCAAAATCTAGTGTGATTAGAAAGGATTTGGGGTATAACGAGATCTTGAGTGACGTTACATTAGTTTGATGGTGACTTAATGTAACGATCCTCACCGGTACCTTTCTCGTATGGTCGCACGCTCCACTTCCTGTATGATAGTGAGAATAAATATTTGAGGTTGAGAAATACAACATGAGTTGCCATAAACAAAGCATTTGTTGCTGCAAATAGGCATGTATTGCTCTTTCTATAATGAAACATATGCTGTTGCCAATGTGTACAAGTGGAAGATGTAGCAAAGTAGTGTGTTCACATTAGCACAAGTAAACTAATGTAGACAAGTAAGTTAAGTCTTACAAGAAAGACAAAACTTACAAGCAAATGGTTTCTTGTTGGAATGTCCAACCCCTTCTCCTTTGTTTTTCTCTACATACGTTGCAAAAAGAAAGGAGAACAAAAAGTCTCGTTCTCCCACACTAGCTCTCTTAAGAACAAAAGTTCTCCTTCATGTTCTTATCTCTTTAAGTGACCATTCACAAAGTTTGGGATTTGGGATGTGAATTAGAGTGAGTAACTCTGGTAGCTACTCACAACATTAAAAAAGGGCAAATTCGAGTTACTTAGAGTTATTAGAGTACAAAATGAACTTAAAAAGTAAGTATAAGGACAAAAGGAACTTGTCAAAAGAGGAAAGGTAAGGTATCACCGCACCCTCCCGCAATAACAAATTTTCAATTTCCTACGGTCTTTCTTCCTCTTCCTTTGCTCCCGATGTCAACTTTTCAATTTCCGGCGGAATTTCCCTCTCCTCCAATCCTTTCTCTTCTTCTCCTGATATCAAATCTCCCACTTCCTGCAAGATTTATCCTTCCTCCTACTTTCTTCTGTTGCTAAAAAGTTCCGGATTTCCTCCAGGATTTCTCCCACCAACTGTTCCTCTCCTTCTCGTGATCACAAAATATTGATCTAATTTCACTAAAATTGAGTTAAAGATACGTTCTTTTCTGAGTAATTAGAGTATAATTTGGACGAACATAAAAGGGAGGTTTATGGACTTGTCATTCCCACATAATGCTTCTTTTTTTTTAATTTACATCGGTGTCCTTCAGTTAACTATAAATTGACAACGATGGCGACCTCGTAAAAATTGACCATGGAGGAGAGAAAAGAAGAAGGCAGTCTTCTTTTCGCGTCTCTTTTTGTGGAATCACTTTAAGTCTCTTGTTCATGGAATGTTCGTTCTTTAATGTTTCCTTTTCAAAAGACGCTTTACACTTTGCTTGCGTTATCTAGGGTTTTCAATTCCGAGCGCAATAACGGTTTTCTTTCACTGATACAGACATATAATCTCTATTCATCCAAGTGTTTCATTAATTTCAGTTGAATTCTTTTTCACCGAGGCAAGCTTCTAGTTCTTTTTATTCGGATTCTGAATGTGTTTTCTGGTTCCAATTTTGCACTTCCCTGTATCTGGAAATTCTAAATTTTGTTTCTCGGGATCATTTTTGGATCTCAAGCGAATTTGATAGAATCAATTGCCTGTTGGTTTGCTTATGATCGATGAACTAACTCTAAACACCGCCCCCCCCTTTTTTTTGCAGCTAAGAAGTCATTGATTCATAACCAGAAATTATGATCTGGGTATTGCTAATTTCTTCCAAGATCTAGAATTCGGGTCGAATTATCATCTGGGTTGGTGTCAGAATCTGAATTTTGGCTCACCTTATGATGGACGACGGTGAGTTGGATTTGTCGAATCAAGAACTATTTTCAAGTCCAAACATGAATGAAATGACTACCAGTTGTGCGATGGATAGCTTCTTTGAGGAACTATTGAAGGATACTCATGCTTGTACTCACACCCACACTTGCAATCCACCGGGTCCTGATTCATCCCATACACACACATGTTTTCATGTGCATACCAAAATTGTATCTACACCTTCTGATGAAAAGGCAGCTGATGATGATAGGGCGGAGTCAACCGATAAGAAGTGCAAGAAACGACCGACGGGGAACCGGGAGGCAGTACGCAAGTACAGGGAGAAGAAGAAGGCTAGGGCTGCGTCTTTGGAGGATGAAGTTGCGAAATTGAGAGCTTTGAACCAGCAATTGCTGAAGAGGTTGCAGGGGCAGCCTGCATTGGAGGCAGAGATTGCTAGGCTCAAGTGTTTGCTTGTGGATATGCGGGGAAGAATTGAAGGCGAGATTGGATCTTTTCCGTATCAGAAACCCATTAATAATATGAATTTGGCTAATCCAAATCTTCCTGAAGGTGCTCATGTAATGAATCCATGTAATATGCAATGTGATGACCAGGTCTATTGCCTGCATCCAGGAGTAGATGACAAAAGTCAAGAAGATGCGACATTGAATGGACAGGGATTTAGTAGTTGTGAGTTTGAGAATCTCAATTGTACGACAACTCAGAACATACTCACCAAGGAGCTTCCTGGTTGTGGACTAGGGAATGTAATGAAAAATGGCAGCTCTTCAGGAGCGAATCAGCGGAAAGGTATACCGTAAAATCTTAATTCTGAATCAGCGGAAAGGTATACCGTAAAATCTTAATTCTGTAGAACATCTTTACAATAATGAAGTTCAAGATTCAATTAGCATATTGAAATTGAACTCTGCCAGTGAAATAGATCATATGTTTCATTTAACTTAAAGCATGCAGATTTTGACTTAACAAAATGCCTCATCATTCTAAATGTATACAGTCTTTTCAAAAATCTTCCATGCTTGAATCTGTTTTTTCAATACTTGTCCAATCACTTGTTTGAAACTTCTCTCTGTCTATTCCTATGAATGGGTTCCATGAGGAACAATGTATGATCTTTATAGTCGTCTTAAGTATCTTTAATCCTATAAGTTGTCAATGATAATTGCAAGAAACTTCTTAGACTTCCTTCTCGCATTCTGTCAACCTAATCATATTCTTGGATCTTGTTCGTGAGATTTTTCAATATTTTGACATTAGGCTAACCGGGTTTCATCCATCCATAGGATGTAGAACTTTAACTGAATCCACCTACAGGTTTGATTGGTAACATGCAACAATCCTGCAATTCACATGAAGAATGTGCTGGAAGTGGTGCATTTCTCTTGTTGCCAAGATGCTAGAGAGCGGCTTTTAGAACCTAGTGCTCTTCTTCTTCACTGAGTTGTCTATCCCCTTTACCATCATCTGCATATTAATGTTGCTTTGGGGTTTGCAACAGCTGATTGTTTGTAAATTTATAACTCTTTTTCTGTGTGTTTTTCTGTAGGAGGGGCTCGTGCAGCAAGAGTTGGCTGAGTATTCATCTCTTCACTTTTTGTAGATTGGAATTGGATCTTAGGGTTGCATATCTAGCTTGAGGTATTGCATTAATCCCAAATTTAACTAGCTATAGGATCTTTCGACTATGATTGTAAAGCTGATGAACCTGTAGCTAGTATGAGATGAGTATCATAGGAGATCAACTTCACCCTTTTGTTTGAAGCTCGACCTAAATTTACTGAGCTTTTGATTTCTATATCATTATGTACAGAATTGTGCTTAGTTGCTAGAGTTGCTGTCCAGTGGATGTCCTTACTTCTCCTTTTGTTGATTTCCTGATATTATACGTTTCATATGTTTGTGGCTGTGTTTAAGAAATTGCTTTTCCTAATCTAAGAATTATAAATTCTTGTTTGTTGGATAGGATGGGGCATTATTGATGTGAGTATTTTTGTAGTCCGATTGAAAAAAATGACATCATTTTAACTGAACAAATCGGTCCTCCCAAAACCTATCTAGTCCAAAATCAATAGGCAAAACCAAACTTGACCGGACTTTCTAACTGAACAGATACCACGTCCTAAACAGGACAGGACTTGATCCACCCAAAATGTCGATAGTCTATAGTTCTTTGGTATAAGCAAGTCAGAGCACCAGCATGGTTGAGAGTAGAAGAAAGTTCCTTAGTATTAAAATTAAGAAAAGCTAATCAAATTAATTAGATCATTCTCACATGCAAAGACACGTTCCACTTCCTCTGATCTTAAGTAGAAGATAGAAATTATAGATCACAAACGGCACACCATTCACAATTAGCTAAACCAGTTCAACAGCAAGGCCAGAAACAAGGCAAAGAACCTATCGTCAGAGATGGAACAAAAAGTATGATTTAGATTAGTACATTGTCGGAGCAGCTCGTTGAATAAAGCCAGAGATTCATATGCACAGAACCGGAAATGAGGCCGTCTTGATTGGAATCATTCATTAGCAGTTAGAATATCATCCTCGTCACGATATATGCTCTCAGCCATTTGCCACACCTGAAGGCTGTTGTCGTCAGCTACGCTTGAAATGACCCATGGCTCATTTTTGTTCCATGAGAAGTCTGAAATCTTTGCCTTGTGACCTCCATGAGAGAATAGCAGTTCAGGAGGGCCATCATCAGCATCTAATTCCAATTGCTCCTCCCCAACCCTGACAGTATTTTTCACCCCAGTAAGACTAGATTGAATTGTACGCTGGCAGACTCTTGTAAATAAGATTCTTCAAAATGCAGAGAACAATAAATGCAAACAATCGAATCACAAACGTTACTTTTAGCACAGGCCTCAACTACAAACTCAAAAGTCAATGTTTCATTGTTAGCATCCTATTCTACTTGGAACACTTCTTCTCTGTGTTACTCTAAGTGGTTAAGAATTCCACAAGAAGAAAAATCCATGATGGTCTAAAAGAGAAGACAAATTTAAGAACGTTTAAATGATTAATAAGCATACCTGTTCAGGTCCCAAACATTTAACCTTCTGTCATCAGCAGAAGAAGCTAGCACTGTCTCATGGTTAGGATCCCACTCTACTTGGAACACCTCTTCTCTGTAAGAAGCAAAATATGCTCGTAACTTGCCTAAAACAATACACAAGAACAGCTGCAGATCAAATGCTAAAATATTTGTATAAGAGAAGGGAAGCACATACGTGTGACCACCCAATACATGAAGTGGCACTGACAGTTTCCGCATATCGAACAGATTAACAGTAGTGTCTGACGAGGCTGTAGCCAGAATCCATTCATTGTAGGGATTGAATGATAGGTAGTTAACCTAAAGAACAAAGAAACACATGTCAGTGAGAAAACGTTTGATGAGTAGTAAGACAGTGTAAACCAGATGAGGAAAGTTCACTACTTAGATCGATCGGAAAACAGAGAACTAGGTCTCGTCTTTTAAGCAGTGATTTAGAACACCAATCCCTCGATGCAAAGCCATACTTAAATAATTTACTTCTTTATTCTTAGCATATGTTTACTCAATTTGTGTCCAATGTACAATTTCTCAGAGATCTTGCACATTCAAGTTAGATTGCCTACTCCACCTCTTTCTCATGAGCTTTAACAGAATGTTGGCTTTGATTTGTCCGCAAATCCCAGATTATTAAGCGACAATCATCCCCAACAGACCCAAATAAATTCTCATTCTTCAAATGCCATGACACATCTCCGACCATACTCTCATGAGCCTACAGAAATTCCAACTCCCAAAATCAGTCATTACATACACAATGGTTGAAAAGTTCAACATCAGACATTGCCAAATTAAAAGTGAGGTCTTGGGATTACCTCATAAACGTGCATTGCATCAAGCGCTTTACCCTGAGCTGAAGCAGACACATCCCACAAACATATCTTATGATCATGTGAACCACTCACAATATACCCCTGCTTAAAGGAGTTCCAAGATAAACCATAACCCTCTTTATCATGACCCCTCAGCCTCAGCTCAGGATCACAACCTTCTTGCTTTTTCTCTACCTGTTTCAAAGTATCAAACACGTAAACCTCACAGTCACTAGTCTTTGCACCAATAATTGCTGGGTTCTGCGGCATACACCGTGCCTTATTCACCTCTCCATCAACTCGTATCTTTTGAGTTAATTCCACCTAGAAAACAACATTAACACTAAATAATCAAGTAATCATCTTTCTAAAAGTTAGGCAAAAGTTAGCATTTTCTCGGTCAGTAATATCCTCGAACACTTCGAACCCACAAACCATCTTCAGATAATCAACCATAATAATCATATTTTTAACAAAACTAAGACCAAACGTAGCATTTTTCAGATTTCCAACGGACACATTTGTCGAAATTCCACAAAGAACTCACCTTGGGAATCACAGAATTTTCAGATTTCCCATCAGCCCCAAATTCAGCAGCGCCGATGGGAAGCACAGCATCTGCGAGCATGAGGAAGTTAGGAACGTCGTCGGAGGTGTGGGTGCCAAGCACAAGCCGGTGGACGGCGAAAGAGAAAGGGTCGTCGGAGCATGGAATGGCAGCGGAGATTGGAACCCAGTGGACGGTGAGAGACGGCCATTCGAGTGGGTGAGAGACGACAAAGTCGTAGAGGAACGGCGTGTTCTTCTTCCACACACTGAACTCCTCTTCAAGCTGCTCTGGACCCACTTCCTGTTCCTCAGTTGACGCCATTTCCGTGATCCGTAGAAGGGTTTTGTGGTTCGCGTTATTGGGAATCTATTGAGAAGTGAAAGATTGGGAATTTCAATAGCTGCCTCGTTCCTTGACGCTGGTCTTTGGCGCTACGCTACTCTTGTGCTCGAGGTCCCTCGTTTCCCGCCATAAGATAAAGAACATATGGGTCGTCAAGCCTGAGAATTAGTTAAATGTCATCCGTACGGCCCAATTAAAAATTGGCACATTTCCATATTTTAGAATTTTATATAAGAATGATAAACAATATCCAACTCGATTCAATTTAGAGATGGCAATTTGGCCGATCCGATCGGTCCGATCCAAAGTTAATAGAGCAAGCTTGAGTTAATCGAGCCATGAGCTGAGCTCGACTTAAAGCTATCCAAGACCTGAGATCTACTGAGAGTTACAAAATAACAATATTTTTTAAAAAAGTTAATAAATCAAGTTCAACTTGTTTAAATTTTGGTTTAATATACAAAATGACTAATTCAAGTAAAATAATATTCTTTTAATAAATTACATCGTTTTAATCAATAATATAATTAAACTTTAAAATAGTTATATTTGATTAAACTTTAATTCGAACTTAAAATTAAAAAAAAAGTCGAATCTTCATCTAATCTTTTTCTCTTTATTATTGAAATTTTGATCGTTATCTTTTAGATGCGTGTAAAAATTTAAATGTATATTATTATAATTCACAAATAGTACTTAATTTTTTATTTCTTTGATCAAAATCAAATTTTATAATTTAATTACTTCTTTTTCATAAAAGGCCCGAACCGAGGCAACAAAACAATATCGTTTTAGCATTGATCCGAGCAAGTTTGGCCCATTGCCAACCCGATTGACTATAAGGTCAAAGGAACTAAACGAGAGGCTGTATAAATGAAACAAAATCAAGCTCTCAATTTATAACAAATCCCAAATACAACTTAATGTACAACCAATCCTTTTCTCTCTCTTTTTCTTCCCAAAAAGTTCTGCTATTGATAGAGAAAAGTTCCATGAAACCAAACCAAAAACAATTGCACATAACATATCACACAACCAAAACATATATATAATCTCCATGAACATAAACACCTTTCTGCTATAGCCACTTGACTAAGATTAGATCACATAATGGCACATGCTTGTGGGTTCTCGTCGCTGAAAGCCGTAGTGTACCGAACCTCGGTGGAGCTAGCACGAGCGAGTTGAGACACTCGAGGGTCGTCAGCATTTCTAACGTAACCAGCAGGGGCTTTCTTGTCATAGACACCTGGGGCATAAGGGTGAGCCACCACATCGTAAGGCACATAAGGCCATAGCTCCACCTTCTTGCCAGTCCGATGAGCAAGTCTGGCCACCACCTTTGAAGGGTTCACGTACCCAACCACCGTTACCTTACTGGCTTTACGTTCAACATCTACTTGAGTCACTCCTTTCATGCCCTCCAATGCTTTCTTCACCTTCCTCTCACATCCATCGCAGTCTATTTTAACCTTGATTTCCACAGTCTGGTAAGACATATCATCAGAATCAGCAGCCTCGAATCAGATGATAAACTAAAAATGTTCCATTTCTAAAAAACTTGTTTTACTATGAAACTTAAGAAACTAGACAGAGCTCAACTAATGTCGTCATGTGATCAGAACGAGCACCTCTGAATCAGATGATAACTAAAAACGTTCCATTTCTAATAACTTCCTCTCCTATGATTATGAACTTAAGTAACTAGACAGACCTCAACTAATGTAATCATATCATCAGAATGAGCAAACTTGAATCAGATAATAACTAAAAATGTTTCATTTCTAAGAACTTGTTAGACTATGACTATAAACTTAAGTAACCAGCCACAGCTCAACTAATGTAGTTAACTGTCTTAAAAATTCAAAACACTTTGAAATTTAAACCCAGCAACTGATATTTACTCAAAGTTCAAATCTTTTCTTGGTTCTGTATAATGCCTAAATCTTAGTTAATCTCCTGTCCAAATCTTCAAATTAAGCTTTCCTGATCCTGCAGCATCAAGTATGTTTTCAGCCTTCGGATGATATAATAACTCCAGTTTTATTTCACTTTCTCTGATACAGTAACTTCCAAGCTTGCAACTTTGCATTCATGAACTCCAAATAACAGCTTTATAGATCTACAAAAGCATCGGACAGAGCAAAAAAGCATAAAAAAAAAGCATTATAAACCTCTAAGTTCATGCTAGATCCAAGTTAGCAAGTTACTTTTTGAAGTTAGGTCAAGTTGAGGCAAAACATCAAACAAGAAATCTACAAGAATGGTAAGGAACTTCATTTGAAGCTAAAAGAACTGAACTTTTTGCCCAACAGATATGTTCATGACCATACCTGCAATTGTTTCCTCTTCTTGAGCTTGGAGCTGCTATGACCAGAACAATCAAAGAGATCCGAAAAATGATCAAGAACACCCATTTCTTCAAATTTTCTGTACTACTGATGCAAGAACTTGGAAACCCAAGTGGCCGTTTTATCCTTTTTATTATTTCAATAAAGGGAAAGTTGCTGATTGTAAGTCTGTGATGGAGGGTGTTTGCTACGAACCCCACCTTCGCATCCTCCACTTTTATAAACATGTCAAGCACAGTGAGAATATCCTTGGTCTCCTTCTCTAAATCTGAGCCGTTGGATGTAAATATCCTCAGATATCAACGAGCTAAGTTCCGCCACGTGCCTTGGTTGTTAGAGATACTTGCTTACCACGTATTAAGGATGACAAAATGATGGATTTACTCAAACTTAATTTAATTAAATATTAAACTTAAATTTAAAAAGAACTTGAATTTGGACGGAATTTGAGGTTGAGTCACTTATCAAATTTGGTAAAAATTGGGTTCCAACCTTATGATTAAATAACAAATATTACTATGAATTAAATTAAACCTGGCTCGATTTTTATTATTATGATTAAATTCGATCAATTTTTTAAATTTAAACTTAGACTAAAACATAATCAAGGTTTGGTTTGGGGAAGCGGTGGTGGTTAATAACTTGCTGAAATCAACTTGCTAAAATGATAAGTACTTTTGTGTTTAGAATTGTTGTTTTGGTAACTGTTGAAACGTGAAAATAGGTATTTGACAAATGCAATTATATTTGCTAAAAAGAGATAAAATGACCAAAAAGCTCATTGATTTAATAAATTATTAATTGTTGTATAAATAATTAAAAAATATATTATTAGTCATATAAATTTAAAATTATAAATAATAAAATATAAAATAAAATAAATTTAGTAAATAAAATATTTCATAAAAAAATATATTATTGGTGTGATGCAACTGTCATAAAGCAATATTCCATTCAAAATAATAGACTAAAGAAAATATTTATTATTAGTTGAGGGTATAATAAAAAATAATAATTATCAAAAGATTATTAATAGAAAATAGAATTTCTACTGCAGAAGCACTTTCTAACTTAACCCTCTTTTTACTTATCGATTTTTACAGTGACACCGTATTTTTCTTCAATCTCTGATTGTTCACCTGTAAATTTAAATATGTGACTATATTTAAAAACTACAATAAATAAGTACTTATCTCTATCTTATCGCAAATCCAAACGCAACTCAAACCAAGTAAACGAGAGTCCGTGTGTCAAATTTAATAAAGGGTGATATAAAGATTATTAATATGTGTATAGTTTGGATCTACTATGAGTTATGACAAAAACTAGAACCGTTGGAAGTTGTGTTCCCATGACCTCGGTCTACTGACACATTTATTTATGTACATGTCCACTGTCTACACTCCACACTCGGATTTATATGTACATTATTATTATTATATGTAATAATTTTTTAATTTTATCTTTTTATTTAGTGGTAGTTAGAGTGGTTGGTGGGAACTTTTAAATGCCTTTAAATAAGGGATATCTTGATTTTGAATTTTCACGGCGTTCGTGGGAATTACAACTTTAACTCGGCTCGGCCTGACCTAATTATAGTTTGGGTTGATCTAGTAACTTGATCAGAATAATAAAAATAATATTATTTTGTAAATTTTTGGAAATAAGAGTGAGTTTGGGAAGATTTAATAGTATGTAATTTTACCAATAACTAATAGAAGAGATGTTTTTGAATGATCCGCATAAAAAATAATAAATAAATACTTAATAAATAAAATATGAAATAAGTATATAATGAATTATTTAATTTATTAAAAATAGGAAGCTTTGGATCTTTAAAATTTGAGAAGTATATCTTAAGAACAATAAAAACAAACTTGTAAGTAAAAACTCCATCCTTATCAAAAATTTTAATTAAATTTAAGCTTAAAATATATATTTTTTAAAAAATTTGGAACTGAGACCACGGCCATTATCTTTTAGATGCACATTGGATAGACTTATGAATTGACGCAATAGCTTACAAATTACGCCAATCGGATACTCCGTATTAGACAAGCCTTGTAAGAAGGGCTCAATCAAGAAAGTGTAGGTAGGGGATTTGAACATAAGACCTTTTAATCCCATGTCCCTCATTCCACCAACTCGACCATCCCCTAAGAGGCGTTTTAAAATTTTTGATCGAGTTTAAACTTGGAGGGCATTTAACTATACTTCTATTTTCTTATTGTAGTTTTCAGTTTTCATTTTCAATTTTTTGTTTCTATTTTTTTCAAATAAAAACAAAATTTTGTTTAGTTGTCAATGTTAATGTAATTATAATTTTACCACTGATAATAATTAAATATTAGATAAAACTTAAAGATAAATTATTTTTAATTAAATAAATTTATTTAATCTCTAATGTAATATTTATTAATAAATTATTAATAAAATTATGTTATTTTAATAAAATAAATAATTTAAAAATTAAAAATTTATTTATAAATTAGTATTTATTTGAAATATATTTTAATTATTAAATCAAATTTTATTTATATATTTATATATTTTAAATTTAATTGTATTTATTAATAGTTATTAAAATTTAATTACATATTAATTTAATTATATAAATTAAATCAAATTATTCATAATTTTTATTGATAATTTATTAAATATATAGTATTGATTTAAATTATTCATAATTTTTATGAAAATTTAAATAATTAAATAATATATTAAATGATATTAAATCCGATTATGAAAAAAAACAGAAACAAAAAATAAAAATCACTGTTTGGTTTTCATAATTTTTGAATACTGAAAGAAACCAAAGTAAATTAAAAACTCAAATAAATAAGTTATTTTATTGAGTTTGAAAATAAAAACAAAAAAGTAAAAATAAAAATAGAAACAAATACTCCTAAATTTAGCACCAATAATTATGCTATGCAATCGAAATCAATCACGAGGTAGCTCCCTTAGTTTTGCCCTTTATTTGGGATATGGAATGTAATCAGGTTGGTTAATAAACAAGTAATTGATATTCCTAAGTTGCCACCGTTAATTATATACGGTCAGTCCACACGGTCTTCTAAGTGGACAATGTAAACTTATGATAAGTATGGAGCATCTCGATTGTGTTTTGTATTCTAAAACTAAGCACTTCTCTAAATGTATGGATCTGTACGTAGTAGAAACATGACAAATGATTTTCAGGGTTATTACCAATGAAATGAAATGAAACATTGACTAGCAGTGGGCATAGGTAACATGAACATTCATTCTTGATGAAGACAAAACAGCGACAAAAAAATCTACTTGACCTGATCAGAAACAGTGAAAACGTACAAGATAAAAACGACTTGCTAAGTGCTATGCTGGCCCCCTCCCTTCCATGATCCCATCCCCGTTTGACGTACTTTCACATCCACATTCACATTCGCATGCACAAAAACAAAACAAAACACAGTCACCTAAATCAAGACGTTTCAACTTCACATCTCTGCCAAAGCCTATCAGCCTCCTACTTCAATTCCCAAAGCCTAGTTACAACCCAACCGCCTGTCCTTTTGTTCTCAATGACTTTTACGCCCTTGCTTTCTTTCAACGGCACCGAATATTCGGTCTAAAAAATAATATTTTAATTAATTTTAATCACATATTTATATAAATATTAAATACATGTGTAGATGAAATTTGATAAAATAGAATAAAAATTGATTAACGGAAACTGAGAGTATGTTACCCTTGGCGTAACCTACGTTCCAATCAGATAAATCTGTCATTCCCGAGATATGCAACCATTAGGCAACAAACCCACTCCACTCTCGAATTCTGCGACATCAGAACAAGATGGGCATTATTGTCTTTGCGTGTTCACCTCGTTTTTGTGCCTAGAAGACGAAACCAAAACCTTTCTTAGCCGCTACCCGCCATGTTTTCAGAGATGCTCAGCACCAAAAACAATACGCATGTCAATCTCTCTCCCCAAACTTTTTCTTTTACTCTCCTAATTGTTTTTCTATAAATTAGGTTGCGTACAAAACTCATGCAGAAAGTGAGCCTAAGCGTCTTTCACTTCTTCTCATGACTTTCACATAGGTCATATACTCTTGTCGGATCGAGAGAAACGCCTACAAGTAACAACTTATCTATTCAAGAAAATATTTGACATGGAAACTGATAATGTTGACGTAGGAGCTTCTAGTGGAGGTACTGCAAATTCAAGATGGAACCCAACAAAGGAGCAGATAAGTATGCTCGAGAGTCTGTACGGGCAAGGTATGAGGACACCGTCGGCTGATCAGATACAGCAAATAACCGGCAGGCTCAAGGCCTATGGTCACATAGAGGGGAAGAATGTATTTTACTGGTTTCAAAATCACAAAGCAAGGCAAAGGCAGAAGCAGAAACAAGAGAACATGGCTTACATCAATTGCTATCTTCATAATAAGTCTCATCAGGCTTTGGTCGCACCTTCTTGCCCAAGCGGTTCGTTACCTCCCTTAATTATTATTAATTAGTATATTTTACTTTATACATAATTGCTTGTTAAGCTTGAGTCTCAATCCCGACGAGCTATCTCTGCATGCAGGTGAACTTTAAGATTTGTGTAAGAGTTTTAAACGAAGAGGGAGCAATTCTTTATTTGTTTTGAATCCTGTAGGTTTTATAGATAAAATGAAGACCAGCTTTGAGTGTAGATTTGTGCTCTAGCTTAGTGCACCACTATAGACTATACTTTCCAATTTACTCTCCTCGTCGCTTTCATTAATTGTTTCCTAATATGTTAGCTTATTCTTGCACATCTCTATCATCTTTGGAATGCATGTATAGTGAAGTTGGGGTTTCCTTTTTCAGGTGTTTGTGGACCGTACTATTTAGCACAAAGCGAGTTAGGGTTTTATCCACAATACTGCAAGTCCAAAGTGCAAATTCCTGGAGGCCTGAAGAGAAGGTCAAGGACTGAAAAGGTTGATAAGACAATATCCTATTATCGTACAACAAACGAACTTGCAGTTCCACACGAGAACGCAGATGTGATGCTGCAGAAAAGTGACGGCAAGGCAGAGATCCTCGATATCTATAAGGGCAATATTAATCAAGAGACGTTGCCTCTCTTCCCGTTGCACCCAACGGGCATTCTTAAAGGAAGAGCTTCTTTGACTACTATCCCTTCAATTTATACCAAATGTGATGAGAATTCTAACGGTTGCGGTGTAGAAGGATCTTGTGATAAACCCTTTTTCGATTTCTTTTCCTGACGAGGTACTTATGCATGAAAATCCAACTATAAATCTTTGTTTTTAAAGTTGAAGATCAAAGAAATAGTAGCTGATTAGCCTTTTACATTAAACTAATCCATGTGGTACGTTTGGTTTTCGCTCTTTTCTTTTTTTGCTTAAGATATAAGAGAACAGTTGCTAAGATATCAAAAAATTTAAGGACTGCCAACATCTTTTAAATGCATTCAAGTTGGTTCCATAAACGTTCGGGTTGAGATTCATATCTAATGAAAGGAAAACATTATGTAGTTTGCCCTAGTCTTTCATAATTTGAGGATTTTTTAAATAATAATAATAATAATTTTTTTAATAGAATTCACCAACCATAAATAACCACCGTATTCGGTTACCTAGTCGGATTCAGAGTGAAATGACCTAAGCGTTAACATATACGAGAAGCTTATGTGAAGCTCTTGTCTAGTAATGAGACAAATTACCGAGTCTTTGTTGAGGTTATTAGAGTCATCAGTTAATAAATCCTACTATTTAGGACACGTAGGTAGAGTTTGACCATTTCCTTAGTCATTTACCACGTTATTAGGATCAGCAGAACGTGGGTTGTTTGTTTTCAATTTTATTGCATTGTAAGGGTTATTTCATTTAGATATTTTTTATTGCTTTATTTTTAGAGTTTGCAACAATCGGGTACAGAGTCTCGTCACAAGGCTTGATTGTGAAAAAAAAGAAACCGCAGTTTCTTAAAAGAGAAAAATGAGAAGAGAGAATTGAAGCATATGATAGCTGAAAATCATTTCGGTCAACCTGCAATTCCTAGGTTTGATGGGCATTACGATCATTGGTCCATGCTCATGGAATATTTTCTTTGTTCAAAGGAGTATTGGAGTTTAGTGGAAGCTAGAATCCCTACTGCAACAGAAGGAGTGGAGCCTACTGAAGCATAACAAAAAACAATTACAGACAAGAAGTTGAAAGACATAAAAGTAAAGAATTATCTATTCCTTGCTATTGATCGAACCATTATGGAGACGATCCTTAACAAGGACAATGCCAAGCACATCTGGGACTCCATGAAGCAAAACTACCAAGGTTCTACAAGATTCAAAAGAGCACAGCTGCAAGCTCTTCGAAAAGAGTTTGAGGTTCTATAGATGAAAGAGAGTGAGAGCGCTGATGCGTACTTCGCTCAAACACTCATCATAGCAAACAAGATGAAGATTCATGGTGAAGACATTGCAACAAAAGGTGATCATTGAAAAGATCTTGAGATTAATGACCTCAAGGTTTGACTATGTTGAGTGTTCGATTGAAGAGTCTAATAACTTAGACACCTTAACTATTGATGAGTTGCAGAGTAGCTTACTGGTACATGAGCAGAGGATGAACAGGCATGGAGGAGATGAGTAGGCATTAAAGGTGACCTACGATGATATAATTGGTGGAAGAGGAGGCCGTCGAGCTTGTGGAGCTTTTCGAGGAAGACGTAGAGGAAGAGGAAGACAAGCATTCAACAAAGCTATAGTTGAGTGTTATAAGCGTCATCAATTAGGGCACTATCGATATGAGTGTCCTAAATGGGAGAAGGAAGTGAATTATGCTGAGCTTGATGAGAAAGAAGAAATGTTGTTGATGTCATATGTGGAGCTTAATCAATCAAGCAACGAAGATGTCTCGTTTCTTGACTCAGGGTGCAGCAATCATATGTGTGCAAATAAGGAGTGGTTCTTAGATCTTGATGAGGAATTCCGAAAGTTTGTAAAGTTCGGCAATAATTCCAAGATGGTTGTGTTGGGTAAGGGTAACATTAGGTTGCAAATTACTGGAGTTACTAAGGTAATCACTGATGTTTTCTATATATCTGAGTTGAAAATAACTTATTAAGTGTTGGACAATTGCAAGAAAAAAGTGTAACTATCTTGATACAACATGGAGTATGTAGAGTCTATCAAGGGCTTATCCTAAGAAAGGGCTTATTATGTAAACAGCAATGTCTACAAACAGATGTGCACATTGCGGGCAAGAATTCTGCCAAAAGCTCCCATTTACTTTCAAACAATTCTTGAAGACAATACTCACCTTTGGCACTGCAAGTATGGGCATTTCAGTTTCAAGGGTCTGAGAACATTGCAATATAAGAAAATGGTGAGAGGATTAACACAATTGAAAGCACCATCCAAAATATGCACTAATTGCATAGTGGGAAAACAACATAGGGATGCAATTCCACATAGGAGTTTATGGAGAGCATCATAAAGACTGCA
>JAOQMS010000009.1:21953917-21975723 GCA_027563885.1 Erythroxylum longipes | reverse complement strand
TGTTATTACAAAAATTATAATAATAAGATAATTAATGTTATTAGAGTTACAAATACACTTTATATAAATATTGATACAATTATGAAATAAGCAATGAAATACATCTTTCCAATATATTATACTGCAAGGGCATTTTTGTCATTAAACACTGTTCTTTGTTCTGTCTACTACAACCAAACACATTTCTGTCCTGAGGACGGGGACAATTTTCTCTGTTCTATCTATCGCAACCAAACACCTCACTATCTCCAATTTTTGTTCTGTTCCGTCTTCAGATTTCCGTCTCGTCCCGTCTTTGCATGTTGAAGACGCTAACCAAACAGACAGTTACAGCTATGATTGGTATGACGGTCATAATCCAATATTATTCTATTATTTGAGGAGAATTTATAATAGAATAAAATAAAATATGATAAAAGGAGAAGGTTTATATTATATTTTATTCATTATAAACAATAAAATTAAGTTACCTCTAATTTAAAAGTTTAGAATGAAATTTAAAATGATAAATATGTATTTAATATACCCTCAATTATTTTTATAATATCAATTATATCCTCAACCTTAATAACAAGCAGCAAGATAATATGTTTTGTTCTATCAATAGTAGAATAGTCATTCATTATTATTATACATACATTACATTCTATTTCATCCAGCTTCTAAACAATATTTCACTATGTTAGATTATAAACTTTTTCATCCATTCCAAACAACAATTTTCTAATATTACTTCTATTTATATTCCATTTCATTTCATTATAAACGATTCTATTCTATTAATAACCTTACGTCCAACCTATCATAGCTTTTCAAAAAGCAAGGTTATAAAATGAAAGACTGCATTGTCATTTCTTCAACGCCAAGCTTGAGAGGAGAGTTATTATTTAGCATAGTGGAGCTTTGTCTTCAGCAACGAACCATTGAGGTTTCTTTAAACTTGTTAAGACATAGGTGATTATATCTTACTATTTAATTTTGGACATTATTTGATAATTAGAATCGGTTGTATTTATGTGGGACTCTTCTTAGACAAATTTGATAAGTTTTAAAATCCTAATTAAGATGATAGTCTACTTTTGGATAATAGCTATCTTAGGGAGCAAATTTTCTGGAATTTGAATTGATTACAGCAGTTGGAATATAGATAGGATTCACGTATATATTGGGCTGAATGTTGTCATTTTTGGAGAGTAAAATCGACATATGTTAGATGACTTGGTAGCTGGATATTTAGGGATATTGTTGATAATTTTTGTGAGCTGATTGCGTTGAGATAGAAGTCTATTTGTTACAAACTTCTCTATTGTATCAGGTTACCTTGGCTGAAGGGTTTCATACTGAGTTTTCTTTTACTTTTTTGTCGATGATTGGATGGCCTTGCAGCTAAGATTTGTCTTTTGATTTATACATGACTTGGATGGACCATCGATTTTGTCTGTGTGAGTGATTATTGCTACTGCTTCATTTGTGTGTGAGTCTTGTAAAACTTTAGTGAGCAAAATAATCGCTGATGGCCTGCATTCTTTCTAATTGTCGACCGAAAATTGAGGAAAATTCAAGCAGCTAGTTTTCTTGAAATGAGTGTGTGTTTTTGTGAGGTTGAATCATTGGAGCTGCAGTTTTAGGTGTATCACGCAACCTAAGAATGAATCGTTTGTGCTGCACTTTTCTATGGTTGTGTTGGTGTGCAGCCACTGTGATTCTTGTTTATCTCTGGGCATTTGTGTGTTTTTGGCTGGGTGATTTTTGACGTTTTGCAACTGGATACTCGTCTATTATTCAACGACAATTGAAGTGGAAGTGATGTCCGAAAATTCCAACAGTCGAATATGACAATAATCTTGGTGAACAACTTTCCAATATGTCATTTAAGGAGCTGAATTAATTAGAGAAGTTGTTTTCCTTTTCTCAAGTATATTCGTTTATGTTCGTTATTATGTTAATCACTTAAGTTGTCTGTTGCTGATCTTTTTCCTTAAAAGTTGTTGAGAAAATTATCTATTCAGGTGAATACGAGTCGGTCGTATTATTGGGTGTGATTTACTTTCACGGTTAGTGAAGACGGGAGATAGTGTTAAGAGTTTAGTGAATCGACTTTGTAATGCCTTGATTAAAACTATTATTGTATCACAGGTGAAAGTAATTAAGCTGGGTAAGGGCCTCATAGACGTAGGTAAGGTGTGTTAAAATGTGTTAACAAATTTTAGTGTTAATTTACATTTATTCGTTTAATTTTTCTAGTTTTTTTATTATGCTAGAAACGACTGCGGTCAAATTGGTGAGTTTTGTGAAACTAATTCATTCTTTGGATTTTCAATTGGTATCAGAGCGGGTCACCGAGTCAGAACTTGGTTCGTGAAGTTGGTGCAGATTCATGTTTCACAATTATGCCTATAAGAGAAGGAGCATCAATCATCAGGCCACTGTTATTAGATGGTTCAAATTATCCTACGTAAAAATCACGGATGAGAGTATTCATTCAGGCACAAGGAACAAAAGTATGGAACTCAATTTTAAATGGTTAGACACATCCGGCGACGACTGATGAAAAGGGAAAAGCAGTGCTTAAAGCTGCATCTGAGTGGACAAGGGCTAAAGAAGAGAGAGTGCTTGGAAATTCTGAAACCCTGCACGCCATCTTTAGTGCAGTTGATAAAGGTTGCTTTGCTATGATATCAGCTTGTGAATTGGCGAAAGAATCATGGGATACTTTGAAAACTATACATGAGGGATCGAAATCTGTGATAGCCTCAAAACTCCAGATGTTAACTATGAGATTTGAAGAGCTAAAGATGGATGAGAGTCAAACCATTGGTGTAGCACCACACTCTCATAGGGCATATTCCCGAACATATTGTCGGTATTTGGGAACATGCTCTACGAGGGTGGCACACTAGGACAGTCAATCAATCATAATCATTGCAAATTATTCACGCATCACACGCATTTTCAGAAAAACCAATAATCATTTTCGACCCATTTTAAACATAAACATTTTCAATCATAAGTGTCACAAGCATTAAACACGTCATCAGAATTCCAGTAATCATCTGGGCCCATTACAATTACAAAATGTGTTTAGTCATAATTGTTATTACATACTGAATTCACGTATACATTGTACAAAATTCATATATACACATTCAACAGTTGCAGAAAACAAATCTTAATACAAAATAACTATAGACATATGTAGACGAAAACTGATCCCGACCTCTATCTCTTATTTGATTGCAATGGCTATAGTCCAATTTGTCTAACTGAGTATCCCTTGAACCTGAATGACAACGTTACAATTTTAATGAGTTTTGCGAACTCAGTGAGTGAACCATCCTCGATGAGCTCACTCATATCAACACAGAACAATTCACATATTTATATTCACAAAAAAATTACACATTCATCTATTACACATCATTTCAGAATTCATTTTCATAATAGTTCATAACTCATATCAATCATTCACTTAATACACATTAATTTATAAAATATATGCAATGCATATGTGACTCACTTTCAGTTGTTACTTTGTTGTGACTGAGTACCTTTAACTGTCCCGTATCTATTGTGGATAACGAGCTCATTGATAACTATCCCGTATCCATTGGAGATATCGGGCTCATTATATATAGTAAGCCTTTGGCTCTTAATCACATTATGAGCTTTAAGCTCTTTTTTAGTGGCTACTCCGATCATAACTACCTTTATTTGATCATGCATATCATGTAACGAAATTCACGAATTCACATATATGTAGTCAGTCGGATCTATGTCTGGCATTTAACGAAACATTGAGAACTCTTATTTCTTTCTCATTCACATTCAATGAAGCACTTCCAATACATTCACATTCATCAAACTCTTCAGACTATTAATGTCTAGAATTGTCTCAATCACATTCACATTAGTAATAATTCAACACAAAAATTTAAAACAGAACAATCAATTAATGTGAGACCATCTAGGTCAACTCACAGTACGCTCAAGATTAACATTTGCTTCCATGATTCGGAAACTTCTGGACGCTGACGTTCAATCCTGTGTATCAACTTCATGCAATACACACATTGTACACACATTACTAATTTGCACAATTATATAAACATTCAATCGTACAAATATGTATATGTGTAATGTATAATGCATGCTCAATTTGGATATTCCGGGTATGTTTCTTTAATCACATAATATTCAAGTTCTCATTCATTCTTACTTAATACACATTACTCATCTCCTTTGAATCTTATTAACTATTATAAGATCACTTTCATTTCTATAACATCTCTAATTTTCTAGATTTTTGTGTACTTAATGTAAAATAATTCATTTTTGGTATTTACCAATCTATTCTTAAGTTATAATCTCATTTATCATCCTAAACATATCACACATTTAATCACTTATTCAAGAATCATACTAGGTTTATTTCAAGCCTTATTCAAGCCTAAATGCATCATAGGAAAGTATCTTATCATTTGTTGTTTCGAACATCACACAAAACAAGGAGAATTCACATTAATGGCCATTCCCATGATCGTGGATGACTTCCCATGATCGTGGGTTACACCAACAGAAACTTTCCACACCTTCTTCATTTCCCATGATTGTGGATGGATTCCCATGATCGTGGGTTGTTATATCCAAAAGTTTTCAAGCCATTTACATCCGCATTTTCCAAATTTCTAACTTTTTACTTACTACATTCCACACTTTATGCATAATTCATCATTCTTAGCTTAATTCCTCATCATTTTCAACTCTATTTTAACTAAAAAAACTCATCAAACAAATCATACACTATTGATCATCAATCTTACAAAATAGAACATCAATGTATACATACATTCATCAATGTTTCAGCTCACATTCAACTTCATTATCAACTTCACTTTATCTCTAAACTATCATCTTATCTCTTCTTTTTTCAAGACACTACACTTGCCTTTTCTTTAACTTCAAAACTCCATTTATTTTCTCACATAACAACTTATAACTCACATTTCTCATATACTCAAAACAGAACATATTTATATCATTCCTTCATTTACATTTTTGCACTCATCTTATACACAAAATTAGTTCATAAACACATCTCTTTATTCATCAATTATCAACTCTTATTCAAACATTATTTTCATTATTAATCATCAATCCATAAAACAATACATGACATATTATTTATCATTTATATGAAAGCAAAACATCAATAAATATTCATGTCTTCATCAACAATCATCACTCTTTAATCACCATTTTTACTATCAATCCAGCACTATAACATTCCATAATTTGTTACTCATCATAAACACAAAAATATGACATAAACTTACTTAATTCCTCATCAACGTATCATCATATTTCAACACCTTTATCATGATCATTTCATCTCAAACTATCATCACATATGTTTATATTTAAATCACCCATGAAGATTAATAACATAAATTCTTGTTTTAGCTCCAAAGTTTCTTTAAAATTTTGTAACTCTATCTCCTTCCATGCATACACAATCATCATCATGGAGGAGGGAGTAGGTTAGGTTTTGTAGTACCAAGATGATGAAGTCAATGAAATTGAAAGTAGCAAGTGATGGATGAAAACAAGGTTCAACATGGTGAGAGTTGAAAATGTCGTAAATGGAGAAGAAGAAATGAAGAAGATGAAGAACGAAATGAAGAGAGAAGAAGAAAGCATCAAATGAAGTTGAAAGACAAAATAAAATGGTCTTTCATTAAGTGAAATAGTCGTGGGTGAGATGTGTAGCAAGTGGCATGGCACTTGTCACTTGTTACTTGCCACATGTCTCATTCTTATGGCTTCACTTGGACCCTTTTTAATAACTAGTCCATTTGTTTCGAATTTCTAATCCAATTGTCTCCCAATTTTCTATGACACTTGTCATTAAATCCTATAGTCACTTATCAATAATTTCTACTGTCATTTGATACTTGTTTGTACTACCATTTATCAATTTGTCATGCCACTTGACATTTTTCCTAGTCCAAAAATGCTCATAATTTTATAAATCTCCCAATTTTCACCAAAAATTCTAAATCAATATTTATACTCACCAAATCAATTTTCAAGACATTTCATTCACTATTCACATCATAATCACATTAAAGTCATTTATACTCGGAATATGTCAAATGAGTGCATAAACAGTCATTGCAATGTGTATAAAAATCAATTCGTGCATGTGTGTATACTACTGTTATGCATGAGTATGTAATGCACCTTATAATTTCTCAATACTGTTTTCATATACAGAAATCTAGGGTACTAACCTTTAATATGGAAAAACAGGATACTATAATTGGGGACTTCCATTAGAGATTGTGTGACATAGCAAACCAAAAGTATCAACTCAAGAAGAAGTACTCTAACCTGAAACTGATTAAGAAGACATTGAGATCGTTGCCTCTGAGGTTCATACTAAAAATTGCAGTAATCGAGGAAGCTCATGATATCAATGAATTATCATTAGATAAGGTAATTTAAATTCTTACTAATTTTGAGATGAATTTGTTAAGGGGCAAACAGGAGAGGAACAAAGGATTAGTAAGCAAACCGAGATTGATAAAGTCGTGAATGAATTTGAAGATGAATATGATGAAAATAAGGATATGGAGTTATTGACAAGAAATTTCAACAAGTGGTTAAAGAAAATGAAGAAGGATAGATCTGATTTTAAGCAAAACGGTGGTAGCTCATTAAATAATAATTTCAATCAACAAGCTAAAACTCAAAAAGGTGAAAGAAAAGTGAAGAAAATTCAATGTCATGAATGCCAAAATTCTACAAATTACTACAAATGATATTTCAAAGGGTCAAAATCGAAAATCTAGACATTCTTCATTAAATTTCCAACAGCAACCCATGTAACCTAAACATACTTAGGTTAGAAAAAATCACCACCACATATCAAAACAAACACGCAAGGGAGTTAATATCAAAAACTGTCCAGATCCACAGTTAGTTGATACAGGAAAAGAAATCAACCAAACATCTGATGACAAAAATGATTTAACGACGAATAAGGCCAGGTTTGAATTTCTTCGAGGGGCACAGGGACTGTGTGCTTTACATTTTTGAAGTATATTTTGATGTTGTTTATCAACAAAAAAAGACGGCTCGAAGGGGTTTTTGAGTTTTTGATTTATGGGGTTTTCTAAGGTGTAGGTGATTTGTGTGTGTTTGGCTTTTTCCTTACTTGTTGAATAGTATAGTTGATGTGAAAATGAGGCTCTGTTTGATAATTTGATAATTCTGCTTTTGGATTTTGATTTAAGTAGTTATGTCAAGAATATATTAATGCTTGATTGGATACCTGTGGGAAGATTAAGATTTTTTATGATTTGAGTTTCTCAAGCTTTATCTTGGTTTCTCTATATTGTGGGTTATTTGAGTTTGGCCAATACATGTTCATATGGTTTATGTGAGGAGGAGATTTAACTATTAGTCTTGCTTCTTAACATCTTTTGTCCCAAGGGGGAGAAAACTATGTCAGAACATTTGATTTGTTTGGGTATTAATTTTGTATATTTGTATCTTTGGATATTAATTATGCTTGAATCTCGTTGACTGATTAATGGGGAGTTTTCTTATGGTTTGTGAATTCGATGGTATATGTCCAATTATTTCCTTTAGGGGAGTTTCAAATATGTGACAAATAATGCCAAAAAGGGAGAGATTATTAAGACATAGGTGATTATATTTTACTATTTAATTTTGGACATTATTTGATAATTAGACCTAGTTGTGTTTATGTGGGACTCTTTTAAGAAAAATTTGATAAGGTTTAAAATCCTAACTAGATGATAGTCTATTTTTGGATAATAGCTATCTTAGGAAGCAAATTTTATGGAATTTGAATTCATTATGGTAGCTGTAATATGGATAGGATTCACGTACGTAGTGGGCTGAATGTTGTCATTTTTGGAAAGTAAAATTGACATATGTTGGATAAATTCGTAGCTGGATATCTAGGGATATTGTCGATAATATTTGTGAGCTGATTTCGTTGAAATAGAAGTCTATTTGTTGTAAACTTCTCTATTGTATCACGTTACTTTAGCTGAATGGTTTTGCGCTATGTTTTCTTTAATTTTTTTGTCAATGATTAGATAGCCTTGCAGCTAAGATTTGTCTCTTGGTTTATACGTGACTTGGCTGGACCATCAGTTTTATCTGCGTGAGTGATTATTGCTGCTGTGATTGTGTGTGGGTCTTGCGTGACTTTAGTTAGCAGAATAATCGTTAATGGCTTGCATTATTTCTAGTTGTTGACTAAAATTGAGGGAAATTCAAGTAGCTGGTTTTCTTGAAATGAGTGTGTGTTTTTATAAGGTTGAATTTTTGGAGCTGTAGTTTTAGGTGTATCACGCAACCTAAAGCTGAATCGTTTGCGCTGCACTTTTCTATGGTTATGTTGTCGTTAATTATGGGTGTGCAGCAACTATTCTTGTTTATCTATGGGCGTTTGCGTGCTTTTGGCTAGGTGATTTGTGACATTCTACAACTAAATATTCATCTATTATTCAACGACAATTAAAGTGGAAATGATGTTTGAAAATTCTAGCAGCTAAATACGACAGTAATCTTGGTGAACAACTTTCCAATCTGTCATCGAAGGAGCTGAATTAATTAGGGAAGTTGTGTTTCTTTTCTCAAGTGTATTTGTTTATATTCGTTATTATTTTACTCACCTGAGTTGTCTTTTTATTATCTTCTTTGTTAAAAGTTGTTGAGAAAATCCTTTGTTGAGGTTAACACGAGGTGGTTGTGTTATTGTGTATGATTTACTTTTATGGGTAGTGAGGAGGGGGGATAGTGTCAAGGGTTGGATGAGTCGGCTTTGTAATTCCTTGAGTAAAACTATTGTTATTTGACAGGTGAAAGTATAAATACTAATTAATTATATAAAAAATACGAAGTTAATTAGTATTTTATTAGTATTTAAAAAATTAATGGCTTATAAGGATGAGTAAATTAATTTAAAATCGTTAATAAATTTATGAAAAGATTAATATAATTTATTTGAGTAAAAGTAAATTTCCCTCAGCTTATAATTTGAACTAAAGAAAGTAAACTATGACTTAAGAGAATTTGTTTGCAACACAATTAATTAAAAAACAGTAAATATCTTCATAACTATTTCAATCAATGTTGAAATAGACATTCGTTTCTTATATATTAAGTATTTTAAAAATCATTTTAATTTCTGTTTAAGATTTATGTAGAAACAGGACGGTTTAACAAAGTTGACGAGCACACGTTCCTCGTTAGACCTTTCAAACTACTTTCACACTCAACGTGAAAGAACCTCTCTTTTTTGGTTTTTAGTTTTTATTCATTACTGATTTTAACTTATATTTTTAAAAAATAAAAATATGTTTAGATAATAATATGGATGTAATTTAATTTTTTGGTATAAAATTAAAATTGAATATCAAAATTAATAAAACTATTATATTTTATTAAAATAAATAATTAAATAAGTAATAAATTGATAAAAATTTATTTGAAAACAAATATATAATTTTAAAATAATGTTTTAATTTTAAAATGAATGTTAATAATATTTATTTTTGAAAATATTTTAATTTAATGAATAAAAATTTATGAGAAATTGAGGATTATATATTTTTTAGATACTGATTACTAAAACGGTTGAGACATTAAGAAGAAGACGTTGACTTGAAACGACATTAGCAGCATCTCATAACATTCCAACTGAGCATGACGCAGAAACAGCGTACCGTGGGTACCTTTGTAGGACATACTGTTACTCTCATTACAGTGCACCGACAATTAAATAAGAGTTAGTCGATCCCTCAGCATTCAATCAAAAATTCATTTTGTGTTTGCGTTGGTCCAGCTGCCAAGTCCAGTCCTTCCTCAACACAGAAAGTATCTCAAATTATAAGCATTTAAGTAGTTCTTGTTAGCATACATCAAGCCGCTGTATACATAGACTAGCGCAGAACATTGATTAAATTACGTATTATACCAATCCACTAAAGCTTGAGTTTTCAAAAATTATTTAACACTCATAATTAAATAATAAATATAATTTATTTGATATTTATTATATTAACAGATTAGGTATGGTTACTCAAACGTGACTACTAGTTTATAGCAGTCAACAGGGCATATGGGAAATTCATCATAACATCATAACCTGATGGGAAACTAGTAAAGATCTGATCCCGACCGCAACGGAATAACAACGAAACTTTTTCGTAACTTTTAATTTCCCGAAAATTAAGATCTATTTAATTCTATAAAATAATTAATACAAATCATAATAAACCGGAAACTTAATTCATACTTTATTCCAGAGCTTGATAATAATCTTGTCATATCTCTCAAACCGTTCCTGAAACTGATCCGTTTCAACCATCGTAGCTGCACAAATGTCCGACCTCTAATGGTATCTACAGAATGAGTTGAGAGAACTCTATAACTGTTACAGAAAGGGTTAAGCAAGAAGTGCTAGTACTACAACAAACAGCACATTTAGCGACGAAATTTAACATCGCTAAAGAACAAAAAATCGTCGCAAATACTCATGTGCGACGAAAATATATCGTCGTCCAAATCGTCGCTGAATCCCGGAAGCAAAACAACATCTGCGACGTTTTCATAAAGGCGTCGCTAAAAAGTTTTTTCAACAAAGAGAGTTCGTCGGTAATAAGTATAATCAACGATATTATAAAACGTTGTGCATAGCTATGTGCGACGTTCATTTTTTGTAGATAAAAATTTTTAGCAACGAAAGGCTATTCGTAGGTAACTGTTTTTAGTGACAATTTAATTTTAATAGCTGAACAGTTTTAACTACTAAGTTCCTGTTGTAGAAAAATATTTTTAGAGACGTTCCGTAAACGTAGGTAAAAACTTTTTGTGACAAATTAGTTTTGGTAGCTAATAGGTTTTTGTGACGATTTTGTTTTTGGTAGCAAAATACTGTTCACTACTATTATGTTGTTGTAGCGAAAGACTTTTAGTGACGGTCTATATACGTAGCAAATGAGCTTTTGTGACGAAATTTTTTTGTAGCTAATAGTATTTAGTGGCAAAAGTTAATTTTGAATTAATAATTATTATAATTGTTAAAAACGAATTATTTTTTTCTTCAATTTTTAAGACTTTTGTGACGAATTTGTTTTGATAGCTAATATTATTTAGTGGCAAAATTTAATTTTAAATTTAATAATTATTATAAATGTAAAAAATGAATTTATTACAATTTTAAGACAATTTTAAATATTAATATTATTCATTTTATAATTAATGTTAGTGACATAATTTTAAAATAATAATAAATTGAAATAAGATAAAATATAAAATGGAATGCAATTTATATAAAAAATATTTACACATCATTTACAAATTAAGAGTCTTCATCTGAGTCACTACCACTAACATATGCAGAACCTAACATTTGTTTAACCAATTTTTTAAGCTTGTTAATTTCTTTTACATTACAAGTTAACTTGTCTTCTGTACATTGTAATTTACTCTTTAGTGCCTGGTTCTTCTCTTGAAGCTGTGTGACATATGCTGGTCGTGACGAAGAGGCACCTACAGACTTAGAGCCATACCTAAGACCCTTGATATAGCTCGATCGTGTACCAAAGACATTGTTGCAAATGTTATCGACATTGGGCTAATTTTTCTCAGCCAATGACGTCTGCAACAACTCCTGCATCTTGTCCTACAATGTCAAGTAAAAAATTGAGTTAACTAAAAATTATTAGTTAATATTATATAGAAAAATAAATTGTAATATTAATTTATTTGTATTTACATAATTACTTTGTGCCTTTTCAGACGTCCAGCCTTGACCTTCCTTGTAGTATGTGTGCTTGTACATTATGATCCTATCACACTCTTGTCCTTAGAATTCTGTTTGACTCTATAATATGTATTTAAAAAATTATAAACAATTAGAATTTATTGTATTAAAAATAGAAAAATAAATTGAAAACGTTACACTTACTGTTTCTTGTCGGACAACGACAAATGATCTGGAGTCGGTGTTATGAAGAGTCTTCATTATGGCTGTGTTGGCCTTGACTTTAGAACACTTTTACTAAATTAAGAGAAGTTGTTATGAGATCTATGAACATAATTAATAGAAGGAAATACACCTGAGGACAACAACAAACCTGAGCCTTCGCTGAAGCCCAATAATCACACAATTTATTCAAATTTTCTTCAGTCTCCCATTCCAACACATGTCTCCTTGCCTCTTCATCGAAAGGAAAAAATTGATAATATTTATGAAGTCGATATCGGTAATCCTTCACCCTTTGTTTCAACAATGAACTTTTTATGAAGTCGATATCGGTGATCCTTCACCCTTTGTTTTAACAATGAACTAACACTGCTTGAAACCTTAGGCACGTCAATATCAACGATATTGAGCTTTATTTGTAAAAACATGTATTAGATAAATTATTAATATAGTTAAGTAAAATTGCAATACATATAATGGAATGAATTGAAATATTACCGAAACTTTATCTAAAGCATTTTACAGCAAGTTGTCTTCCTTAAACTGCCTAACATGCTGAAGGCAAGGCAACTTATTCCGAACAACGACGCCCAACTCACTAGCTAGCTTTGCAGCTTGGATCTTATCCACTAGGCACCCTTGCATCGGGTCAATCATCACTAACAACTTGGAATTCATTGCAACATTCATCTGTTGCAACTCAACTCCTTTTGTTTTACCTCTACCTCGTTTTCTAAGGCCAGTATTGAAACCTGAAAAAATACATAATGATAAAAAAACACTAAACATATAATCGGAGCATAAATGTAAATATGTTTGGTTATCAAAAACATGCCTGAAGATCCCTCATGACTACTAGACGATGTTGGTAAAAGTTGTTGTTGCTGACTTCCCTCATTTGATGATGGAATTGCTTGTTGTTCTGTGGGAGAAACTTTATTAGTCGTGACCACCCTCTTTCTTTTGTTTGGCTAGGTGCCATTATAATGAACCTATGTAAAATGAATTGAGAACATAACGGATAATTGTAATTGCAAAATAAAATTCACATTTTGTTAAACATTAAAACTATGCTTAATTAACATAACTAAAATATCAACAACATAAAGTAATTATCTTAATAACATTTGAAACAATACAAATAATGAAACTTACATTCAATCATTATGATCAAGATGAAACTTACATTATTATTATTATTATTATTATTATTATTATTATTATTATTATTATTATTATTATTATTATTATTATTATTATTATAATAATAAGAATACGTAGTGATACCTAAATGACTTACCCGTATTATTGTTTTGAGTAATTATCCTTATTAGAACATTTATACCTGTTGTGAATATATTACAATAACAAAGGGTCTCATTGCCGTAGTCTCTCATAATACATTTTTCCAACCAATTATTGAATTTTATAAGGAATCCAAATGGCTCTAGAATGTCGATCATAAATAACTAGCTTATGTAGTTAAATGTTTATGAAATTATTTTTTATGGAGTAGTTTCTAATCGAATTCTTCTTATAATGGTTATTAAATAACTCTTATGCAACTAGACATTATCTCTAATACTTCTTCTTTTATATGGGGCTAATGGTATACTTCATGATTGCTTTCAATATAGTAGAAAAGATTTAAAAATGTTTTTATTCAAAGTGTTATACCATGTAATATGCCTAAATTATTATAAGGAAGATGGTTGGGAGTCTTAATAAGAAAGCAAATAATTGCCTTATTCATTTCCTTTAATAGCCTCCCTATTACAAAGAATTCTTATATTACATTGATGACTTGGCTACTTGCTAAATGCTAAGACTTCTAGAAAAACAAAGCATTAAGTCCATTATTTCTATATTTAGTTAGGGTGTAAACTGAATAAAGCCTTTTTAATCTTAAGTATTGTCATGATCATGTTAAGTTTATTATCTATTATTATCTAAGAGTTGAATTGACTAAGGATTATTATCTAAGAGTTTATTATCTATTATTATCAGTTTATTGTTTTGACATTAAATTGGAATAATAAGTTTCATAAACATATATTGTGCCATCAAAGACTCTAAGTATAAGCCATAGGGTTTGAATCATGAACAATATATAGCATTGAATCAGAAACAATATATATCATGTTTTATCACATTTAGGTTGGGTAAGGACTTTCATTGAATACCATGTGAGCTGAACATAAAACACGAACGTATTCAACAATTCATTCATTCTTAACCCTTTCTTCACCATTCCTAATACAATGCAACACAAACCCAACACTATAGCATCTAAATTCATGGAAAAAAACTCAAAAATTCAAAGACAATAAACACAATTTTGAATTCAGGTCTTGCAACCAAACCTAGAAAAAATGAAACAAAACTTACCACATACGGTGAAGAACAATCCATAACCAAAGATAGAGACTGAAAATGGACAAGAAATGGAGAGGGATGCGTCGAAGAAATCGTAGGAAAAAATCGTAGGAATTTCAAAGAGAACAGAGACGGGAGGGAAGGAAAAGGAGGAAAAGAGGGCGGAGGTAGAACGACATCGTCCCACTTAAATTTTTTTTAACATTGCAACATTCTGCGACGAATCCAGGAATCTTCATGAAATGCAAACCTTTAGCTACGATATGTAATCATCGTCGCTAATCGGTTTGCCAAAATGCAAAAAACGACTTAGTTATATTATTATGATAGGCCACATTTTGCGATGATACTAGTATTCGTCGCAAAAGGACATGCTTTGGCAATGAATGTAGTATTCGTCATAAAATAGTGGGGTGCAACCCTTAAAATACTCCTACTTCTAAACCTCGAAGTCCAAAAATTACAATCTTTATGTCATTGGAAAGCTAAGAGAAAGAGCTACAACTTTTATGAAGACAATTTTATCTAATTATGCCTATATCAATACATTTTATTCATTGAAGATTCAGAACACATTTTTATCCCCTTTTTCTCTCTTCTGTCAATATAAAAATTCTATGCATTTCAAAAGACCCGAATCCAACAATCAAAACCATACATACAAAACTCCCAACTTAACCATTTTCTTTGAAAAAATATATCAAAAAGCCTTCAAACATATAACAATTTTGTTCTCAACACATTGACAACTATTAATTTCCAAATAGTTTTCAAATGAATCATTTAATTTGAAATTCAAATTATGTTTTATTTAGAATAGGAAAATAAATTTATTAAAAAGTATTTATGAACTGCCAACCTTTAGCGACGAACCGTGTATTAGCCGTTCCATCTGACAATTGTCGACTAAATACAATAAATCGTAGCAAATTATTTAAGATTACTTCCAAACAACTACAGTAGACAATAAATGACATCGTTTACCTAAACTACATAAACGACGTCATTTTATATTAGGTTTTCAAATTCACACAACATAAAAGCCTTTTTAACGTTCTCGTTAAAACAGTCTTCTGAAGTAAAAAAACCTCTCCTACATACCAGTAATTACCAACGCCTTACTCACATATCAAAGTCATTTCCCTCATCAAAACATGACCTATATTCATGTCTTCTTTTTTACTATCTGTTGTATTTTTAATGTCTTGTTATCAAGCTCTTCTACATATTTAACTGACGAGATCTTTACTTTGTTTGTCAATCTTAGTTTGTCACAAGTTATAGTCTACCCTCATGACTACTAGATCTGTGATGTTTGCATTTGGCTCTTGAGACAACGTTTTCAAAGAAAACAAGAATTTTACCATTGTTAAATAGAAGAGTTGTGATTACTAATATTCCATGGTAGATATGGACTTTGTCTTTTGTATATGATGTTTTCTAATTTTCATGTTATTTCTTTGTGTGTAATTATTTGGACACTATCGTTGGATAGTTTGGATTATGCTAAGCTAGTTTTCGGAGTCGAATCGGTTTTGTTGACCTCACTGTTACTGAATCTTCTCAACTTGTTTCTGGATTTTGCGTACTGAGGAACATGTGTAAATGAATCCTGCTTGCCATTTGAGAGTTTAGGCTTTCCTCTAGTCTTATGAAGCAAGGGGTATTTTCTAAGATAAATCAAAATAGGTAGACTATGCCAACAATGTGTGTTATTGTCCTAATTTAGGGGGCTCGATCATTGGAAAAGTTGCATTGTTTAGTACTTATACCTCATGTGACTTCATGCTTATTGTGATTATTTACTAAAACCCTGTAGGTGTTTATTGTGAGTTCTTAATTATGCATTTGATGTATGAGTTGTGTTTATGGTTATGTTTTGAAGATAATTTACTGTCTATCTTTGTTATTCTTTAAACACATATTCCCACTGACGTTTAATGTTTAATCACATGAAGGAATGTCGACATGGAGATTAGTTCCAGATGGCACTAATTCATACTATTGGGAGGAATGTGAAAAAATTGTCCCTGCTAAGCAAACCAAAACTGACAAAGAAATCTTCAGTTTATATACTAATTATCGTAAGCCTTCCATGGTAAATCTTCTGCTTCAAGGTGTTTAGTATCATCGGAACAATGTCACTTTCCTTATTATGTACATCTCATTTTATTTTATAAAGCTATTATATGTATTCACATTTGATAGTTTATAGTACATGTTGTTTTAAGCTACCTTCAGTCTCGAAGGTGACATGTATGCCCAAGGAGGTAGGAGTGATGTCACAAGACTCCGCAAAGGATTAGGAAAATCGGTTGATTGGGAAGATTTGGCAATTCCGAATACTTCCTCTGCTTATGCATGTATGCATGTTACTCCAATTTCAGCTCATTTAATAGTTTACTAATATGACAATATCTAACTTCTATATTGTTTATGTTTTAGGTACTAAATCTAGCGACTAATTCACTCCATCCTTATCTCAATTAGTGATACCGGAAAAGTTGTTGCAAGAGGGTGTAAAAAACCTATTGTTGAGGGAACAACTGTTACTATTTCAATTGGTGCGTTCGAACGTGCAAGGACCCTTCTGAGGAATCCAGACATCGTGGACTCATTTACCTTTGCCGACTCTCATGTTACTTGGAATCCTAAAAAATAATTATATCATTGTTAGTTAGCGAGCCAATAAACTAAACTCAGCTTTAAAGTTTATTTATTATTGTATCTGTAATAATTTGTCAAACAACATATCTACCATTTAGAGGTCAAGTTGCGTACTATTGAATGTGGACTGTTGTTGTTATAGTTCTATGAGTGTATGGATTGGGTAACTTCTAATTCAAAGTTTGTACTATATTGTTCTAAAACTGTATTGTTCTCATATATCATATTATTATACTCATAAAATTAATAAACATTTTTATAACTTATTTTGCCAATTTTGTAGATACTAATAATTAATTAATACTACTGTTTAACACTTAATAATATGTTGACATTTTTTAATAATATGTTGTAAACATTCAAATAAAATCTCCAATAAAACATATCTTAACTATGATAGATTATAAAAATGTTAGTTTAATAATTTATGAAAATTTCAATCATTTGGTGACGATTTTTAAAAATCGTCACTAAATGTATACATTCTGTGACGTTTCTAAAAATTCGTCATTGAATGTAAAACATTTGGTGACGATTTTAAGATTTCGTATCTGAATTTTTGATATTTAGCGATGATTAAAAGAAGTCGTCACTGAATGTATAAGGTTTCGCGACGAATTATGAGTTTTGTCACTAAATATTGACTTTTTGGTGATGTTAATATCGTGGAAAAATACATAACATTTAGTGACAATTTATGAAGATCGTCGCAAAATGTTTGACAAGTTATGTTGACGTTTATAGATTGCGTAGCAATTGCACTATTTCACGACGAATATAGAAAAACGTCACCCATTTGTCTTTATTGTGCGACGATTTTTCTTGAACATCGCTAAAGATTTTCCCTTGCTCGATGCTTTTCAGTTTCGTCACTAAATGTTAAGTTTTAGTGACGAACTCTTTTAAACGTCGCTAAAGGTTGTTTTTTTGCGACGAATATTGTTTCGTCGCAAAAAAAACGTCAGGAAAGGCATCATTTGTTATAGTGTAGCTCCATAGAGCTTAAGCCTATTTATAATAAGCTTTGGACATTTTAGTAATTTAATTAAAATTAAATTCTAATTTCAATTAAACTTTAGTTAGAATTACAAATAATTCTAATTAACTACCAATTATACCCATATAAGATTTAATATCTCATATTGATCCTTATTTATTAAATATCTCATATTTAATTATAAAGTTTCTCAAACTTTACAATCGAGCCCAACTTGATTAAATTAACTTTATTCTCTTCAAACCATTATATATGTGAGATCCATTAGGTTCCCAAATATGTTGGCAATGATAAGAAATTCTAATTCTAATTCATAATTAGAATTATATAAATTAAAACTCCTTTTAATTTATCTTTAATTCTCTAATTAAACAATTTATAATTATATATCAAGATTGACTTCTAGCAACGCATCATGACCACCTAAATATTTAGGAATGTCAAAGTAGTTTTAACTAACCTTTTCGTGCATAATTTTTCTGTATAATTCAATTATTTAATCAATCAATGTTCCAATTAGACATAGAACATTGAATTAATGTCTACTATATTTTGAGTCTAATCATATAGTTCTCCGCTATTAGCTATTGATTCAATTAATGATATTTGTAAACTATTTACAAATGTCATTCAACCTTGACTAAGGATTTCTCGAATCAATATTAATTGAAAACAACGAAAAATTTTCCCGAATTCCTTTAGGGTAATGAATCCTATCTTGATCAATCAACCATCTCCATATAGTTTATGCTACATTCAATGACTACCGATTAAACGACCTATGATTAAATAGATCATAAGTAGTATCAAAACATAGCAATCCCCGTATAAGATAACTTTGATGGTCTCAAGTGAAAGGATCACTTATACAATCATCATAATGAGAATTCCATAGACATACAAGTAATGTTCTAAACGAATTTCTCATATAAGGTCTGTTCAGTGAACTTGTTCTCTAGCAAGCACCCACACATTTGTCTAAGTATCTCTATACTTTAGCCTATGAGATCAAATACTTCCTCCACAAGGAAAAACAAAACGTATGCTAGTCTTTTTACATTCTATTAATGTCCAATCTTAATAGAACAATGACTAGGAATATTTAGGAATAATACATAGATGCAATATGAATTTCATAATTATAATCTCATTATAATTTCATTTGCAATGTACGATTATTCTATGGACTTTATCATATACATCTAAACATGTACAAGATAAATAATGTCTTTAAATAATTTGTTACTAAATTACAACCAAAGCGATTGGCTGTAGGGTATAATCCATCAGAACCAGTGAATCTTTTAATTTTAACTCCAGATTGAGTATAAAATTTGAGACTTTCCATGATTTTTCCTTCGGAAAACAGATTTATGTCGTGATAAGGTCCTTAACATAAACTAGAGTTGTAACAAAGAAAAATTACGAACAAAAAAGAAAAGGGAGTTACGCATTTAAGTGTTTATAATGATTAAAAACTTTGTTATTTCACTCGATGTTTACATGCATTCAAGCAATTGAATACATTTGGATGACAACTTTGAGGTCATTTTGCAATCCGCCTTCGAATAATCATATCAAGATTAATAATATTTTCCTTCTCCAAATTTTATATCATTTATATCCTAAATTTTGATTGTAAACTTTCGATGAAGAATTAATCCATTAATTATAGCTTATTAGTAAATCAAGTCTCCAAAATTCGCATGGTCTTTTTATTTAACCGATTTGAAGAACACTATTTTCGCATAAATAAATGATTGAAGATATACAAAACAGCTCTGACAAGGGCCAATATGGGCACGTTTTAACTATATCGAGACAAATTTTCTTGGTCAAGTAGTCCATATTCCAATTTAATCACTGCAAGTGATTGTCAGCTGATTCACTTGGATGATCATCAGCCAGATTTTTCATCCATTATCTTCTTGATTTGTCCGGTTTCCAGTCATCATTTTTACATGTCGGCAAAGCGCAATAATCAAATATGTTATGTTAATTCTAACTGGTAAAAGATGACTATGGATGACTATTTAGAGATGTTTTTATGAGATGAAGAAGCCAAAGTTCGGGTGATACTAATGCAGCAAAGTGCAGCACACAAGGGCCCATATAGAAGCACAATCTGTGCTCCAACTTCTGGACTAAGACTAAGGAGGGCTTTGCGTACGTGAGCATATGTCAGTTTAGTTTGCTGTAATATTGTTGTTTTGAGTTTTGACCATCGTGAAACTGAGGGGCGTTTGTAGATAAGTGTATTCCGCTAACTTGGCTTTAGCATTACGTACGTGTCACGTATAAAAAATTTACTCCACTGTTTTCCTTTCAAGTCTTTTGTCTATTTTCCTCCGCTGCAAGGTGAGTGGACAGTATATAGTTGCTGATACGTTTACATTTAGGTCGTCACGTACACTTCACAATCTACGAAGTTGAATGATTAGACAATGATGGTTTTTGTTACGCTATCAAGTTCAAATTAGGTTAAGGCACGCAAGTGAAAATAGCAGTAATTAAGGTTGTATTACCAGAAACATAATATGAAGAAAATATAGTTTTTTGTGAGGAGTCGTCATGGGAAGGGAAGCCATTGGTGACAAATGAATGATCGGTATACAACTTTCAGAGATATTTTATTGGGAAGAAGGGACTGGAATGCTTATCCAAATTCCATAAAGAGCTTTGGTCCATCCCCTTGAGGAATTCGACTTCCATATGTGATGTGACAACTCGCATTATGCATTGACGAAGGTCGACGATTTGTCAGCAACGGAAAGAAGTCACGATAGGGATTACTTTTGAGCAGTCCCTCTTTATTAAACGCAGATTGTGTTAGGATCGATGTGTCAGCTGCAATCGGCAGTTAGTCACGTTTTGCCTCCCTGTTATCAAAAAAAAAATCTTAAATATTGAAATTGGATATGTGCTTTCTAATATGATAGTTCCTGAATTCCTGAAATGAAAATATTGGAGTTGAAAAATATATATAAGCTTTGAAGACCTTTGTTCAGACTATTACGTATATGTAATTTATTAAATAAAAAATTTCCTCATCGAATTAGTTAATTATGTTCACTCATACAATAAAAATATAATTTAACTATAATGGTTCGAAGCAATGATATTTTTTATGCTATATATTTATATGGAATTAGATTCAAATAAATATTTCTCCTTATTATTGATTAATTGTCTTTAGTTGTACACCCAATTTTTATTTTTACAAATTACATAAAGTAAGAAAATTTCCTGTCTTGTTAAGTAATTGTTTTCGACTGTCAAAATTTTAAATTGTATAAAGAAAGTTTTTACTTTGAACCATTGCATTTATATTAAATGATTAATGCTTGATAAATGCAAGGGTTAAGATAATGAATAGTCATCTTGGCATAACTTTCATTTCATGATATATGAACTATTCATTAATTTAACTATATGAAATCCAGTTCATAAATAATAAAATATCGGAAAAAATAGAAATCATAACCTAAAATGATGCACTCAGAATTTTTTATAAGGCAATGGGAAAAAGAGAAAAATAGAAAAGTTCAAGATGAATAATGCAAATTGGTTGAACTTGAAGACTCAAGTGAAAACCCTCTTAGGCCGATCACACTCTCCGATCTCAAGAGGCAGTTGTTGGTTTATGTCCTATAGCCAATTATTTTGGTTGTAGTTTAGTGACAAATTATTTAAAGGCATTATTTATCTTGTACATGTTTAGATGTATATGATAAAGTC
>JAOQMS010000009.1:21931564-21942168 GCA_027563885.1 Erythroxylum longipes | reverse complement strand
TGATTATTTCATAATTTATAATTTATGAATTTTTAAAAATACAACAACAATTTTTTAAAATTGTCTTAAAAACTTTTTAAAATAAATTAAATGCTCGGGCCGACTTAGGCCCGATGGGTGGCCCGTGGGGCCACGGGCCGATAGGACACGGCCCTCCCAGGCCAGGCCACGGCTCGGGCCATTCCGATCTTCCCCGGCCTTGGGCTTGGCCCGCCCGCATTTTTTTCAATGGGCCGGGCCGGGCCATCGCTGGCTTGGACCCAACCCGGCCTGTTGACATCCCTAATTTTCATTCTTCTAGTCACTGATATTATAAATTGAGAGTGAGATTTTCTAAGTTGGGAATAAAATGATAAGTTGCACCACTGTCCAAGATTCATGGTTGTTGCATGGTGTAAGATAAGATAGAGGCAAAATTGTTGGTTAATCAGATCCACAATTGCTATGTAGAATATGATGAGGCCGATAAGAGTGAAGAGGCAAGAGGAAGTTGAAGGTGGTAGCTTGGCTTTTAGTATAAAACAAATTCGAGCAAGATGTCCAAATTCATAACAATTATGACATCGTTATGAATTTTTTTTAAAGGTTGATGTTGTCCGAATGGTATCATTGATGACTGTTGTCAAAAATTTTGAATAAAACATCCCTTACCATGTTGAGAAGAACATCCAATTCTACTCTTAGGTGAATACCTTCTTGAATTGGTGGATCGAGCAACGTGAGTAGTAAGTTGAATAACAGTCTCTTGGACATTGTGTTCTTATAATAGGTTATCTTCTTTATTCAGGAGTAGGCCATATAAATCATCAAAAGAGAATCTATTCTCCAAAGATTGAACGAATGAGCAATAAGCCCGTTTTGAGCCATTAACAATTGCTTGAACGAGATCATCCTCAGCAACTGGATTGTTCAAGGTGACTAATTGATCATACATTTCCTTTGCTTGCTGAATAAATTGAGCAATACTTTTACTTTTCTCTGTGGTTAATTGATAAAAATGTGATTTAATTGTTCAAACTTGAATCCTTGAAACTAAGCATAAGCACTTGCAAGTTTTTGCCAAGCTATTTTTGCTATAAAGGCATCAACAATTTGAGGAATGAAAGGTTATATGATTGATCCAATAATCTAGTTCAAAACTAACTGGTCTTGTCTAAACCAAGAAGCATATGTAGGATTAGGTTGATTCTCATCAATGAATTTCGATGGAGGTGTGGAACTTACATCGACATACTTGACTAAATCATAGGTAGTAAAAGTAAAGTATATCATAGAAGATAATTGGTTTAATTAAATTTGATAAGTAATTGATGATCTCTGCTTAGTAGGTTAACCATTTATATATTTGATGAAGGACCAATTGATGTAATAGAAGATGAAGTCAAGAAGATGCAATGAACAGGAAATTCAACATTGCATTGAAATTGTATTATTTATTGATTAATGGAAAATATATATACAAAAGAAATTGATAATAATGACTAAATCATCTATAAATTGTCATAGGTACCAAAAAGCACGATACCTCTTTTTAATTGGTAGAATAATCCTTCTAATAGTTTTTAAATTTAAGAAATTATGAATTTAAATTGTGGTACAACTCTTAAAAGAACTTTAAAAAATAATTAATCAAGAATTTAGACACGCTAAAATTTACAAATATTAATAAAATTGATTCATTCAATTAGTTGTTGATTTATATATAATTTATAAATTATTATGTGCATATTTAATTTTTATTTATTTTGTATTCAAAATAATAATTAAAAATGAAAACAAAAACTATTCCTGCTTTTTAAAATGAAAAAATAACTATTTCTTAACTAACATGGCACATGCATGATTTATGAACTGTTAACCCCGTAATTAGCCGCAGGAGCCCACGGCTAAGGGCTGCAACGATTTTAATAAAAAGAAAAGTGTGAATAAAGAAGAGAATTTGGATTGACATGTCAGACCAGTTCTATACTTTTTGCTTATTTTTTAAAAATTAATTATATTTTAAAAATACTTTACTAAATTTTAACAAAATTCATTACTAAAATTAGGTCAAAAAAGTTCCATATACTCTTTTATATATTTAATAGTCAATCAAATAATGCTTTTGAGTTAAAATAATTAGATAGAAACTTTATAGAAAAATTATAATTTTTTAATATCATAAAAATAAATTAAAATAATAAAAAATATATTGATTGTCTACCATACCAAACGCATAACACGTTAGGATTTCTCTCGGAGCTGCTACTGGGATATTACGTTAAGAAAGATCACTTACAAACCAAAGAGACCACTACGAACCACAGGATTATTCATACCTTGAATAATAGCATCAAGGTCAGGGGATCCCTTTAAACATATATGTACAAAAATAAGAACAGGCATATGCTAAATCTCCACCAAGAGGACAAAAATTTTGCATCTTCACTTCTTACCAAAACCACAAAACTGTCCCTCTGCCGGCCTGTGACTATGCAATCTGAACAAAAAAGATTGGATTATTTTCATACTAATGCACAGTGCAAACCAAATACCAGTACAAATATGGATACTACAAGTTATATGGAATACTTACTTTGGGCCTTCATAGGCATTGGAAGAATTCAATAACTGGATCGCCGGTTGAGGAGACCCTTGTGACGATGCACTTCCATGGTGCCTCGAGCAAATACCTGCAAGAAAAGTAGAAACTTGAGACGCAAATGTTGGCCGCGTATATAAGAACATGAGATCATAAACAATTACATGAGCCATCAAGCTGGATAGACTACTCTCCAGTTTGGGGATTATTGACAAGATCAGAAAAAGGGGCACAAGTACTTGTTGGCTTAAATATCATATTGGTAAAGAGAGAATATAGAAGCCTCCATTAAGGCTATATAAGGAGACATATGTTTAATGTTTTACACATCCCAAAAAGTTTCTTTCCCATAACCTTGTGTATAATTCTTAGTGTGGATTGTGAGATCTTCCTTTTGTAATATTTGTTTTTTATAGTGTAAAATTTTCTATCCTTGCCCTTGGTTTTTCTCCATATTCATTATAAGTTTTTCACGTTAAATCTTGTGTGTCCCTTTTATCTCAATTTCTTTTATTGGTGTATTTGCTTTATTCGGTGGAGTTCATCTCCTATTAGTGGTATCAGAGCCCAAGGGTTGCTCAAGTATGCTCTGTGGTTGTAGCATAGTTTGATCATCCACATCAAAAAAAGAGTTTTTCTTTAGTGTTCTTGCAGGTTAAGAGTGGTTTAATTTTCGGGATCTTGTTGTTGTTTTTGGGCATTTTTCACTAGTACTTGAGGTGATTGAGTACATGTCTAAGAAAAGCTCTGTCCAAGGAGACTGGGTTTTAAGTGGGACTATTTGTGACCTCTCTAGCTAACTTTCTTGGTGTACTACAGTCTTATTACATACTAAGTGGAGATAACTCAAGGCGGTTTCACTTTTTTAACGTGAGAGAGTGAGAGTCAATTCTTATAATAGAAGCAATGTTGAAAAAAATTGATATTACAAAGTTTGGCGGACAAAGTTCTCGTTATGAAAATTGAAGATGAAGGCAGTATTAGTAAAAGATAACTGCTTGGAGGCCATCAGTGCTAGGCCGGCAGATTTCACAGATGACTTCAAATGGAAACAAATAGATGCCTTAGCCATGTTAGATTTGCATCTTGGTTTATCGGATGATATCTAACAAGGTGTAGAGGAAAAAAAAACAGCCAAGGAGATATGAGATCGTCTCACAAAGTTATATGAAGCTAAGTCTCTTCACAATAAAATTTTTCTAAAAAAGAGACTTTACACACTCCAAATGTCTTAATCTCCTTCAGTAACAGAGCATATCAATACTCTAACCTCTCTATGCTCCCAACTTTCAAAGTTGGGACATAATGTAAATCCAACTGAACGTGCGGAGATTCTACTTCCAAGTCTTCTAGATTTATATGACCAACTCATCATTATTTTAACCAATAATATCCTCATAAATACTTTGATATTTGATGATGTTGTTGCTTCGATTCTTGAAGAAGAAAGCACACTCATCAACAAGGAAGAAAGGCTGACAAGTTCGCATCAAGTCGAAGCCTTATCGATGACGAGAAGACTGTCAATGGACCGTGATTCCACTAGGAGCCACAAACAAGGAAGGTCGAAATCCAGAAGTAAGAAAATTTTCAAGTGTTACAACTATGGCAAGAGAGGACACTTTAAAAGTGAATGTCCATTCACGAAAGGTGGAGACAAGGCCTCTAAAGCATCAACTTCTCAGGGATGTGTTGTCAATGGAGAAATCTTATACAGTGAAGTAGCAATGGTGTTCAAGGACAAAGTAGAGCTCACTGATGCTTGAATAATGGATTTAGGAGCAACGTGGCATATGACTCCTTATAGAGATTGGTTTCACACTTATAAATCTATCTTTGTAGGATCTGTGTACATGGGAAATGATAATGCCTTGGAGATTGCTGGGATTGACACCATCAAGATGAAGATGTATGATGGTACAGCTCACACTATTCAAAATGTGCGACATATGAAGGAATTGAAGAAGAATTTATTATCTTTACGACAATTGGATGAAATTGGGTGTAAGACTTCCATTCAAAATAGAGTCATGAAGGTAATCAAAGGAGCGCCTGTAGTCATGAAGGCGAAAAGGATAGCTGTAAACTTATACAAGCTTATGAGAGAGACGTATATGCAAGCAAATGAATCGGTTGCATCTATCAGTTCTACAGAAAATGCAACAAAATTGTGACATTGTAAACTTGGCCACATGTCAGAATAAGGATTGAAGATTCTTGCTAAGTAGAAATTACTCCTTGGTCTCACGAAGGTATTACCCTTCTGTGAGCACTGCGTTGCAAGTAAGCAGCATAGATTAAAATTTAATTTATCGAATTTTAAAAGTAAAGATATTCTAGAATTGATTCACTATGATGTATGACAAGCACCGGTTATGTCTTTGGGTGGAGCCAGGTATTTTATGACCTTTATTGATGATTACTCAAGAAGATGTTGGTTGTATCCTATCAAGAGAAAGGGAGATGTATTTCCAACCTTCACAACATTTAAAGCACAAATTGAGTTAGAGACGAAGAAGAAAATAAGTGTCTGAGGACTGATAATGGTAGAGAATATACTGGTGATAAGTTCATTGACTTTTGTAATCGAGAAGACATCAAACATTATTCACGATGCCTCACACTTCTCAACAAAATGGAGTGACTGTGCGAATGAACTGAACTTTGATTGAAAGAACTAGAGTCATGTTGAGAACTACAAGTATGACAAAGTCTTTTTAGGCAGAAGCAGTGAAGACCGCGTGCTATGTGATTAATTGATCACCAACAAGATCGATTGATCCAACGACACAACTCGAGATGTGAACTGGTAAACCAGCAAACTATTCTCACACATTTGGAAGTCCTGTGTTTGTGATGTATAATACCCAAGATATCACAAAACTTTATCCAAAATCTAGAAAATGTAGATTTATGGGGTATGCTGATGGACTCAAAGGGTATTGACTGTAGGATCCCACTTCTCACAAGTTTGTCATTAGCAGAGATGTCATATTTGCGGAAGATAAACTGTAAGAGAAAGATCAAAATAACACGTCTGAAAAAAATCCTAAAGTTGTAACGATTCAGGAAGAAAGGAAGACTGAACAGAAAGATTCTACTGAAGCTATATCAGATCACGATGAGCAAGAATTGGTTGAATATGAAAATACAAAAGTTCGACAGTCAATCCGTGAAAGGAGAATCCCTACCTGACTGTCTGATTATATAATGGAGGGCAATGTTGCATACTGTTTCCTAACAAAAGATGGAGAACCATCAATATTCCGAGAAGCAACAAATAGCTCAGATGCATCACTTTGGATAGCAACAATGTAGGAAGAAATAGAAGTTTTTCACAAGAATAAGACATGGAAGCTTATGCCACTAACGTAACAGTGATGATCAGGTGGAGCGGTATCGTGCAAGGTTGGTGGCAAGGGGATATGCTCAGAAAGAAGGTATCAACTTTATTGAAATTCTTTCACTTATAGTTCGTCTCAATACAATTCGGATTGCCCTAGCTATGTGTGCTACATTTAATTTACATTTAGAGCAGTTAAATATAAAGACTGCATTTCTTCATAGAGATCTTGAAGAAGAAATTTACATGTATCAACCAAAAGGTTTTGAAGAACTAAGGAAAGAGAACTTGGTTTGTAGGTTAAACAAATTTTTGTACGGTTTAAAACAGGCGCCAAGATGTTGGTACAAAAGATTTGATTCCTTCATAATAAGCCGTAGATTCAACAGATTTAGTGCAGACCCTTGTGCATATTTCAAGAGGTTTGGTAATAATGATTTCGTTGTATTATTGTTGTATGTTGATGACATGTTGGTTACAAGCCCCAACAAAGATCGTATTCAAGATTTGAAGGCTCAATTAGCTGGGGAGTTTGAAATGAAGGATTTAGGACCAAGAAATAAGATTCTAGGGATGCAAATTTACCGAGACAAAAATAACAGGAAGATTTGGCTTTCTTGGAAGAATTACTTGAAGAAAATCTTGCGACGCTTCAATATGCAAGATTGTAAGTCAATCTCTACCCTTCTTCCTGTTAATTTTAAGTTATCCTCAAGCAAAAACCCTAGCAGTGAAGCAGAGAGGAAGGAGATGTCTCAAGTACCATATGCATCAGCTATGGGAAGTTTAATGTTCGCTATGATTTGCACAAGACCAGACATTGCACATACAATGAGTAGTTAGTCGTTACATGGCGAATCCTGGTCGAGAACACTGGTGGACTGTAAAGAGGATCCTAAGATATATTAAAGGGACCTCAAATGTTGCTCTACGTTATGAAAGATCTGAATTTATTGTCAAAGGATATGTTGATTATGATTTTGCAGGCGATCTTGATAAAAGAAAATTCACTACAGGCTATGTGTTTACTATTGCAGAAGAAGCTGTGAGCTAGGTCTCTAAACTAGAGACAATTGTAGCATTATTTACAACAGAAGCTGAGTATACGGTAGTTGTACAAGCTTGCAAGGAATCGATCTGGATAAACAGTTTTCGGAGGAACTTGGGCACCAACAGGAGAAAATCCCTTTGTATTGTGATAGTCAGAGTGCCTTGCATATTGCAAAAAATCAAGCTTTTCATTCCAAAACTAAACACATAGGAGTTCAATAACACTTTGTTTGTGAAGTGGTGGAAGATGGAAGTGTGGATATGCAGAAAATTAACACAAAAGAAAACCTAGCAGATGCACTAACAAAGCCAATCAACATTGATAAATTCATATGGTGTAGATCCTTGTATGGCTTGGCAGAGACGTAGACAGCAAAGAAATCGCAAGATAGAAATAACGATATGGAGATTGATTGGTTCTCAATCAAATCTCTAAGTAGGAGATTGTTGGCTTAAATCCCATATTGGTAAAGAGAGAACATAGAAGCCTCCATTAAGGCTATATAAGGAGGCTCATGTTTAAGGTTTTACACATCCCAAAAAATCTCTTTCCCATAACCTTGTGTATAAATTCTTGTTGTAGATTGTGAAATCTTCCTCTTGTAATATTTGTTTTCTATAGTGTAAAGTTTTCTATTCTTGCTCCTGGTTTTTTCCCATATTTGTTAAAGGGTTTTTCACGTTAAATCTTGTGGTGTCCCTTTTATCTCAATTTCTTTTATTAGTATGTTTGCTCTATCGGGTGGAGTCCATCTCCTATCAGTCCTTAACTCTGTTATAAAGCACTAACATCAATTTGTTGGGGGTGTTACTATTCTGGCATATGCTAGAACCGCTAACAATCTGTGTAACTGGTGACAAGTGGGGAAGAAAGAATTATACCTTTCTGGATTCTACCTTTCCTTTATGGTTAAGCATATGAATTCTTTAACATTTAAAGATGTAATCGACATGGAAGTTTCATCTCAAGTAGTATTCTATATAGGAATAAAGCTATCATGTCAAAGATATTGGTACACAATAAATTGTAATACTGTAAGACAGCACTATGAACCTGGGTCTCAACAATAAATCTTACCACATGTTCAATTATAACAGAAATTCTGGTTTAAACATGGTGAAGAAAGTGAGTTTCATGTTTACCAAAATATTTCATCAATGTCAATAATTCAAAGCAAGATTCCTATAATTTAAAGCATAAAACTGGTAATCGACAGATGAAACTTCAAAGTTAAAAGAGCTACAGATCCTTGAATTAAGCACTGTAATTTATTAAAAAAAAAGTTACAAACATGAAAAATATTGCAAGATACAGGACTACATGACAACTTATTGTGTGAGTCACAATTAGAGTAGGAGAAATAAATACAGTGTTGGAAATGATGATGATCAAACTCGAGAAGGTCAATTACCTTGAAAGATAAGGACGAGGCAAAAGAGAATTGTTACAACCATAGCAGATAGACTGCTGCTCCAAGATGACTTTGAAGCTCTCATCTTCTTTAAAGCTTTGATTCGTTCAATCCGTGCACGTCTTCTAATAGCAAGCTCAGCAATTTCATGTACCAACTGCTGGTCAGCAGCATCTAACAATGGACCTTTAGGAGGTCTTGGTGGCTTGGGAGGCTTTTTAGGGTTTTTTTTCTTGTCCTTGCCTTCTATGTGCTTTCTACCCCAAAAGGTTAAACTGTGTTGAAGCACTTCTCCTTCTGCATTCTTGTCTACCAGCAAACCATCGTTCTCATCAGCAACCTTAACAAATTTCGATGAATTCACCAATCCATTAAAACCCAGTAGCCCATTAACCCTTTCTAAATCTTGATTGGCTTGTGTACTTGACGAAACATGCTCATTGGTTTTATCTTCTTCGTTAGTTTCCCTGCCACTTTCGAGATCAACTTCAAGGTCCTTTTCTCTCAAGATTCCACCATCCATCACTTACGGAAGATATAGTCTCTATGGCATCGCACAGCTCGCAACATTAATCCGTGAGAAGTAGTGTTCCAATAATTGCAGAACTTCAATCCTCGCTATCACAAATTACCAGTCCACCTCAATCAAAGCCCTTTCGGAAGTTCAACCAAGAGAAAATATTAGAATAAATTCGACCAAAGGACTTGTATGAGTAAGTTCAAAAGGTTGAGGTTCGTTCAAGAATCAGTTAGCTAATACTTCTACACTTTCCTACTTCCCATATCATCAACCCCATCCAAAAATTCTTGAACTTCTTATCACCACAAACTCCAGCAATCAACAAAAACCAGCATCACGACATTAAATGACAAGAGTCCTTTAAAAACACATACGCCTTGATGCTGTCTCCAACACTTTCGGAACGATCAAATTAAATAACATATAGAAGACAAGAAATAGAATCAGAAACTATGACTCATAACACAGAAAGTTCCTGTTCAACAGTCCCCACAGGGGAAAAATGCAGAAAAGGAAGACAGCTTTTGAAACTTCTCAAACTCAACAAAAAAAAAACTTGGCCAAGGAAATTTGGATTAAGCTTTAGAAAATCCTACTCCTCACGTTTCAAGAACAAAAACTATCATCAAGATTTCCTCATCATAACTCAAATCAAAAGCAAACACGTAATTGCAGAACCAAAACTCAGGGACAAATAAAGCATATAAAAAAACCCGTCCCAAATCACGATAATTCCAGAAAGCCAAAATCAATGTACCTTGAAAAGATGGTTGTGAGGTAAAGAAACAGAGGATTGAACTTTGAAGTCCCAGACACAGTCTCCCTAATTTGGACCCCTTGCCAAGCCTAACACCAAACAGGGGAAGAAAGGGACAGGAAGAGAGAAGAATGGGCTTTTCCAACATTCACAATGTCGGTGGTCTAAGTATAGAATTAACGATTTAGTAGGTTAATAACTGATTTTTAACAACAGAACATATGTGAATAAATATATATTAAAAAAAGGTATTTTGGTTCTTGTCTTTTCTTAAGTCACCGACGATGAATCCGAAAATGAGAGTTTTGGAGGTTGGAACGTGTCAGCTTGTCCGGAGACGGCCCAACTTTTAACTTTAACTAATTTTAGGATATTTTCAAAGTCTTGGCTTCCATTTTCTCAAATTCCCTTTTCATAAGATAGAGTTGTGGATAAAATAAACCGATAAAGTAACCGAACAATACACGTTTGTACTACATGGGAATTTTCAAACTTTGGTCTCGGGTCGCCGTCAAATAGGAGGACCGACGTGCCTGCCGTTCAATGTATGCCCACCACGTATTGGTTTCCTTGAAATTCTCTAACGATTATGTTTCTAAATAAGCTGTCGGAGTTTTTAAACACGGACTACTTCAAAATAGAAAAGTAGCATTCCATAATTAAAGACTAAATTAGTTGTTTATTTTCTATTTTGAATTAATGCAAGTTTATTATGTCGCTATGAATTACATAAAAATGTTATATTTTATTATTTAATAAATTAGTATATTTTATTTTATTTTTAAAAATTATTTATGGATTATATAATTATAATATATAAAATCTTACACTATTTCTCTCTCTCTGCCATTGAATAATTATAGTGTAATTGTTTCACACAATTAAGAAATTGTTAATCGAGTTGTTTGTGGGAGAACAAATGTTAGATAAACAACAAACAC